>CANUEZ040000064.1:9180000-9227500 GCA_948099385.1 Fasciola hepatica
TTTGTTTCGAAATAGCCATTGATTTCATGATAAAAGTTAATCAATGGGTTAGTCATAAATGATTTCGGAAAATAATAACGGGATGCTTCACCCCGAAAGGCTCCACTTCCCACCTAAGTCGACTCACATTACTCTCTCGGAAATGAATGGGCTGAGATTAGAGAACAGACCTTTAGTATCATCCTTGATTCTCACTCCTGAACCCCTTTTAACATTTTCGTTTCCGTAGCGAAAGCCGCGGTGTGCGTCAGTCTTAAAACAGTCGTACACGAGTCGTTGATTTCTCGAATGGGAGGGGTTTTCTCATGTCCCCGATGCAATCTGAGAAACGTTTCAGTCAAACTACTGCTCTCAGGAGGCAAACTTAAAATCCGTGATGTCCAGATCTGTCGGAAGAATGAAAATGAGCCTGGACAATTGCAGACATGAAGGTTCTGGGTGATTCTCAATCTGATCACTTCATCGAACTGTTGCTCTGGCTTTCTTATCATTATTTTAAAGTTCAGGCCCTCAAAACTGCGTGCTATCCTGTTGGCCTTTGATCGTTAGCCTACATGAGACGTATTCTACAGGATTGTTTCCGGAGTCGATGTAGCACTATTCATTACTTCTGGCAGGTCTCGAATGGCAGATATTCGGTTTGTCACGAAGGCCTGGAAGCGAGACATTTATTGCAAAGCGTTTGCAGAACGATCTTTGAATCAATCGAGTAAACCTTCCGGTTCATGGGTATAGCCAAATCTTTTTAAACTGTAGAAGCCAGGCCTAGCTGATATTACATTGTCAGTAAGTTCAGTAAGTGTTATGGCAATGGCCTTTAGCGGCGCCACACGGGATTAGTCACACATAAAAATACAGCCAAACTGTACATCACCTCATCTGCACTGTAGGTAGACTGCTGTGCCATGAGCTGATTGACAGACAACGGAGAAGCAATGCATTTCTAATATATTGCCCGAATCTGAATCGTCTGTGGAAAATCTAGGTACCTGGAACATTCTGAATTGCTTCGTCTGACTTACCCATCTCTGCCACATGCGAAAATGATCTTTTACTGAAAGATCATTCCAATTACTCTTGGTTCTGAAAATTTCCTAGAGTACTAATCAACTTAGTACAACTTCGAGATCAATAAGTTCGAGAGGGTAATAAATCGAGGCAGTTTAGTACAGGATTGAACGTTTGGTCAGAAAAGTCGGTTCTCGTCTCGCATCGAAGTTGCGCAGAACGGATGTATCGTCATCCGAAACAACACTGACGGCCTGTCACTCTCCAAAGTGCTTCTCCACAGTGATCGAAGACAGTCTCCATCTTCCTCCGGAATTTTGACTTGATGAAATATGAACTCGGTGTCGGCTGTACTGACGAACGTGCACTTGTGTAAACGAAGCAGCACTCCCATAGGACTAGTAATCACATGCACATCAGTGAGTAGCTGTGAGTTTAGAGACGCTGAACAGGCTTGACATGTGTAATACAATACTACACATACCTTACCTGGCCTATGTGGACACACTACCGGATGATGGGGTAAGTAACGAACTGACACGTTGTTGGCCACAACGAACGGCCTTTAAGCACTTTTGACGTAACCCTTGTCTAGATAGTTGGAGAAAACCGAAGCACACATCTTTTCGTAGTCTATTCTACTCAGACTGAATTCGATGCAACGCATTTCGACCGTAATGTGGAAAAGCTCTCCCTCCTAGGTAGGGACAGTTGATAATGATCAATTATCTTTAGTATTAGCAGCCTAGCAATCTCAACTGTGCGCTTACCTTCGTCTGATAAGTCTATCTCACTTGAAAATATTTCTTTAAACTCGAATGAGAACGAGGACTCAACTTTCGACTGGAGTTCGTTATCACTCGACTAGGCGATCTGGTAGTAGCTTATATCATGTGACTCAATGGAACCCAAATGAACAAGAACAACCTAGCCGAACGAAGTCAGAGTAGCATAAGGTCCTGTGGACTTCCCGTGTGGTTCTCTAGAACCCAATGTGTAGAAGGTACATCAATACTGGTTAACTTAAATATTAGCTGGTTGTCCGTTTCGTCTAAACATAGTCCGACTAAGTACCTCAGTCAGAAAGCTGCTTAACATCCAGTGTCAACCGAATGGTGGACGGAACTGATCGACAGCTCAGGACTGCACAAAGGTCTCTTAAGATCCCGATGCCATTGTACAGACACAAAACTTAACTCCACTGGCAGCTAGAATTTAGAGGCTGTACGAAATAGAAACATCGTATTTTATTTGAAATGGTTTTCAGTCCTAATCTCTCTGTGGCATCTTGCAGGTTTTTAATAGAGTCCGAGCCGTTGTTCAGCGAGGTGTGTACGACATATTAGGTTTTGATACCACGGAGCCTTACTTTCATGACAATTAATTACTATTCATAATTATTGTTTGTCCTTCTCCTTCTCTGTTTAGTTACTCATGAGTAGTGAGTACACACATCGTGAACCTCGGACATTCGTAATATATTTTCTCTCTCTTTCTAAGGGAGCATATTGGTATAAACTCGCGTTTTTACGGTGCCTATTAAATGAGCAGCTCAATTATTTATTCATAACTTCATTTACTCAAAGGCTTGCATTTGTACTACGAGATAGTCCTTCTGTGTTTCACATGTACAGCCGTGCTGAGGCTTGAACTCTCAACCTCTAAGTTCCTCTCACTGCACTCCACCACCGACCACTACACACCAACGACATTAGCAGATCTAGTACCGCATTCGTCCACTCATGTTGTCACGTGCTTCTGTATGTCCGACAGACTCAGCTTATTTGTACTCATTTGTTAATAACTCTCTTTCGTATCGTAACCACAGTCTAATTCACACCTTTGTAAGTGATTTAGTGATTTGTGGTGGTAAAAGCCATTTGATTTGCTGGTTGTACCGCGACCAAACTGTACTACAGTCCCGTTCAGCTGCTTACTAAGTGAACAGTTTTCTTTTCTGCACTGTCCCGAACTTCCAAAAGTTTCCGCCCTTTGTTCTTGCTTTCTAACCTTACTGTAAGTCTTTTTTGCTGTATATTTATGCTTATTGCACTGTTTAGAACCACGAATTATTGGTAAACACTGTCATTCAATTGAAATTGTTCTACTGCCCGTAACCGTGTTCTGCACATATCGTGCGTAGAGCTATTGAGACTAAGTTCCTGCTAGATTGACAGCCCTAGAAATCGGGATAGTCGAAACAACGACCACTAACGAAACAGAACCACTGGTCACGACTAAATTGTAGCTTACATTCGATCTGACTATGTCGTCTACTCTGACCGGTTTAGTAAGATTTTCAGCCACTACATGCAGCAGGGGACGTTGCAAAGTTCGGCAACAGTCTACGCCAAAAAACTTACGTGAATGGTTTTGGCTAACAGTGAGTCTTGGGTTCAACCAAAGCTCACACAAAGCGAAAGTGTGAACATAACTTTGGCGAGCCAACATTTCCATTTTGATGTACTTGAAGCATCGATCTAGGTAATGGTATGGGCCGTAGCACGGACAAGTGGGCTGAACTGAATCGTTGGTCACTCGTGACAGTTTAAGTCAGTGAACAGGCTGTGTCTCCTCTGCCTGGGTTGTCACTGTGCATAAATTTAACTTACATTGGTAGCTGTCAGAACGGACAGGCCTATCTAGAGATTGCTTGCTTAGACTTGAGCCGCGTCGGCCTGGTCTTGAACAAACAGCGTTCACTCGGAAAATTTTTGCTGCCCGTCATTGGAAATAAATTTCACGCCCGGTCATTATCGTGGTCCCGGCCGTCGGCTGAATAAAGCACCCGAAGTGCTTCCGATGATAGTTCCTCATTATTCTCCATGCATTCACTCACTCCTGTTAATGCTATTCACAGAAGTTATAAACCACATTCTCCTTACCACTAGGCCTTGGATTTTTTACAACTTTTGATCATTTTCAGATCTATGGGGACGTGTATCATTCACCCTTCACAACTGCTACTTTGGCTTTTGCGACAGTCACTTGCAATGCTCACGTTGTTGGAAGTTTGATCAGAATATCAAATGAAGTAAGTATTTTGTGAGATGTGTTCCGCTCTGATCCTGTAATTTTCTCTTGCCAGATTTTTGCCACTCCAAATTACGGGGAGGATAACTTGCTAAGGCATTTCGATGAAACATTTGTAGATAATTAGTGATACTCACCAATTTTCAGCAAATCCTGAAGAAATTAGTAAAACGGGTTCCCCATCAGTTAGAGACCATTGAAACGGATCGCTGGAGAATGAAATGATTCGTAACTTTTGAAGTCTGCACTAGTTGGGGGCGCTGTCTAGTTCGATTCCGCAATGATATATTTGACGTGATACTTGAAAACGGTAAACCTACTTAAGTTCGACAAACGATAGACTTTTATTCTACACAAAATATTGGTTTTGGAAATCTGCTAGCAAAAGAAACTGTGAGGGCAGTAGTAGATATGAACAAAGAAGCCCTGAATTGTTGGTACGACGCTCAACTCCTCCTCGTCCAGAATCAAGAGCAAGGTTGAAATCAGCGAAGCAGACTGATGATTTGGTGAGCAGACAGTGAGTCATTTCTTACTCGGAATGGAAGACAAGATTATGGCTAGCGAAGCCGGATGATGGACCAATCAGTGACCAGCAGTTGCCTGGACCGACTGGACCTGAACCAACCAGTCGGGTTGCAACCAGACCAGCCAGTCAGAAGAGTCGCTCATCAATAACAATGAAGTCAATATGTTTGCATTCAAGGACTTGGTTATGGTCACCACATATCTCATATAAGTGATCTATTTTGTTCAAATAGACCGCGGTGGTTCGAAGGCAGAAAAGTCTTCATAGCGGAGTTAGTGGGATGGATCAAAACAGAAACTGCTAAATATTGAACACTAATGATTGGTAATGTGTGAATCACGCACCGTAGAATAAGAATTGCAAACAATAAAAGGGGTACAGTTGATCGTTTCTCTATATGGGCGATCGGTGGCAATAGGATAGTTTAGACCATTGTCCGACCACATCGGAGGTTAAAGGATTGAATTCTGCCACTAAACGTTTCTTTGGTATTGGGCAATAATTCACAGAAGCCGAACCTGTTAGGATATTCTTTGATTCCCTTCCCCTCCATTTGTCGGGTTAAAGTTGCCCGTTAAATTGCTGACTTGTTTTGTATTGCACAATTTTGTAAAGAATATCGATTTTCAATTGGATCTTACTTACTGAGATCGATCTCTCTCGAAGGCAACTTATTGCTTATGCAAAATTATCGATTCCTGTCAAATAATGAACATGTTCATATTGCTTCCTAATCTCAGCAATCGAGAGTACTCCAATAGCAATTTAATAATCTCCAACCACTTTCAAAGATCATTTAATGATCAAGTTGTTTTTAACTCATTATTTTCGATTGCAATTTAATGTTTGTTCACTGCAAGCTCAGTCAATGAACTCATATTGCTGTATCATGTTTGCTACTAAGTCACTCTCGTAACTCTGTATGATAATGAAGACGAATTTTGTTAACCCAATTCAAAATTCCTATTCACAGCGTTGGCAATATTTTACCAGATGGATCAACTGTTGGTTGTTTCTGTTCAATGTGCTCTTCATTGTCAATTGTGTCCTCAACTTGACCGGTCAACATAGCCCTGCTTGCGGTGCACTGACTGTGTTTGTGATGTTCATGTCCTGGATGAATATTTTACTCCAAATGCTCCAGTACGTTACTTGGTAACACTTTATATTTATTCTCAGATATTATTTGTCACATGAAAGTAAGTGGGAGATGTAGTAAAGCTCATGTTCTATTCGTTATTTCCAACGAACGGTCTACATACAGGATCTCCATTTGTGGCTCCTATCGTATGAACTTGTTAGTGTGAACCGGAACACATCGGCTCGACGAGGGAAAGAACTGTGTCAATGATTAGACAAGTTAAAAATGGAACAACCAATCATTGTCGGGTTTTACCGCGAGTTACCAACGAAATCCCCTCCATCGAATGAATAGAGAAGGCTCGACTAAGTGGACAGATGCGAAAGTGCATTCTATATATCGTGGTAACGAAACAGTACCGATACGAGAAATACATGGAACGCAAACGAAAGCAGCGATGAAGCAGAAAGCAAACGGCAAGCGTGTACAGTGGGTGACAACTCGAAAGTGAAAGTGATTCAAAAACGAGGTGAACGGAAACCTCGGAAACGTCAGTTCAGTTAAACATACGCAACCGAGCAAAACGGTGAGGTCGGATCCAAGCGTCAGAAAAGATCGTGTGGAAAATAAATCCAAAACGATGTCCAGAAAACGGTCATTTTATGGGTATGATCGAGGTCACTACAGGCTAACATGGACGTGGGCTGCTCATGCCTGTTCAGCTGGTAGATATAAAGCAACACGCGCTAGAGAGGCGAATCATTTGGATGGCTTGCTTGACGTGTTCACGGTCACTTTTGTCTTTGTTTCATATAGGTTTTGCTGACTCCTTAGCGAACGATGTCCAGACGATCTTGGTTCGTTTCTTGATTGTCCAAACATTATTCTTCCCCATTTTATTTTCTAACTTTCATGTTTTTCTACTCCACTCTATTTCCTTTTACAGCTATCGCTCGATTGGTTTATTTGTTGTCATGTTTATCCAAGTCAGTCAAACGATAATGAAAATGGCACCAATATTTTGCAGTTTGTTTGTCGCTTTTGCGATCACCTTTCACAAACTGCTCATACTACCAGAGAGAAGTGTAAGTCACTGGTGAATATAGTAGTCGTAATCATAATCACAATCATGATCTAAATCATAATCATAATTATAATCCTAATCATAACATGTGCGTACAGTGACCAGCTTGGCCACTATTTAATTCTTTTCATTAAATAAACTACGTTAATTGTTTTACTATCGTTTCGTGGTCATGGTGCAACAAAAATCAAATCTGTCACACACACACACACCGGTACCAATCAAGGTCATTCCGTGACGGTATTTAAGTGCGCAGTTATCTGGCTCAATTTCAGTGTGTGAGTCACGTGGACAACTGACCAGCTTGTCGGCGAATGATTCCTCGCTTTCTCAAATATATTGTTCAGCCGATAGTCGACTTAAAACAGTAGAATGTTGTAACTGTTATAGTCATGTTTACAAAATACAGAACTGAGTGCGTTTTGGATGATGAGGAACAAATTAACCAATGCCTTTTCAACGAGGCGTATGGAACGGGTAAATCATAACTATTCTTCTCTCCTAACGATGACTCAGTGGATTTCAATAATCCCAACATGACGAGAAAAAATCTTAATTATTCACTCTTTTATTATACTCAATAAATTGCTTAGCAGTTTACTGGAAATACCCTATTACCGTTCTATGCGAACAGTCTTCCCCAAACAACCTTAATACTACCTCCGCAGTTTCTGATGGCAAACCACTTCTGCTGCGATATCCTTTGTAAGTAACTGATATTTTACCCAACAGCCGACCAAAATACTTCAAACTGAAAGTCCCGGAGAATCAACGCTTGTCTCTCAGTGAATAAGTTTCACACACGCACGGAGCCGGAGTGACAGCCAAATAGAATATTTTCATAGATCTTACAGTTGCTGGTTGCGGTGGCGGTTAGAGAACGGCCTACTGTTCCTCTTATGGAAGAAGAATGGAAACATAACATCAGATAAAAATAAAAGTAACCATATGACTTTGATTCAAAGTTAAGTCGTTGTAACTTCAACCGAGTCGTACGTAACTCCACGTGAAACCACCAAGGTTTTCATAGTCAATAAGGTAAAAATCACATATCTTGTTTATCAGTTCAAAAAACCGTTTGGAAGATATACGACTGAGTATATAAATACCTCTATGTAAAACTAATACCTTAGGTCAACAGTGTGGAAAGTAGTGCAGGGGAGCAAAACAATAATTTCGCTAGAGAAGAAAGGAAGATATGAGTATAGATTCAACGGGAAATTGTCTGAGCTTTCGAGTTTGAGAGATGAAGCATCGATATTTGCGCATGCAAGTAATATTATGAGAAGATCAGTGATTAATGTCACTCCGAAGTACTCAGCAGATTCAAATCTATGTAGCTGAATATTGTGTGGGGAATAATGATTATTTTGTAAAATATGTGCGCTACAGGATTGAATTACATTAAAAAACTAGGAAAGGTTGACGGAGAGACTTCTCGGTTCCGAAGAACTAGCAGTGTGTGGGGTGCGTAAACTAGTACTCTACTTACTCGCGACTCTGGTCTTCTCACTTCAGAGGTCTCGCAGATCCGAGCAAAAGTTGTTGTATTACAATATATATATATATATATATATATATATATATATATATATATATATATATATATATATATATATATATATATATATATATATATATATATAAATCGGATCCACCCACGAGTTTAGAAAGTATCGAGAGCAACCTCTCCAACCATGAAATGAAGTTTCATGAAGTTTCACTTCCAGTTCAGACTACCCAAATATCCGTTTGACCAGTAGGAGCTAAAAGGCTCAACTCACCATTTTAATATACGGAAGTGGTGTACAGTAGTGAGATCGATCTCATTTAAAACTTCCTACTTCTCACACTGATCACGTTTCCAACTTTTGGAAGCTGTTTGCAGCATATTGTCATCAGTCAACTTGGGATTCTTACGGGGTGTACTTCCATACTCGAGATATGCCAGTGTACCACAATGATTAAGTAGCTGAACTGCCAAATTAGCTAAAACAAAATGGATGCTCAACGGACCACACTCATGTGACATTCAAATCTAGGTCATGTGTTCTAAGTAAACCGAAAGTTTCACTCCAGCTTGCCCAAAATGTCCGCAGAGAATAAGCAAATAAAGGGCAAATTATTCACTTATTATCCTCCAACTGTGTTCCACTTCGTTTTGCTTTTTTCTGTCAAGCAGACACATGGTAATCACTTCGCCAAAAATAAATGATTCTGATATGATCAATATTTATTCATCAGTAACTACAATCACCTTTGGAGAATTCTATATTCAAAGTTTTACCAATTTCTGACTCGAAGTTTCGGGACATTTAAATTGGCTGTCAAAATAACACAACTTAAACTGCAAACTGGTAGCCGTATAGCTGAAGTTACCAACAAAATTTCGATAAAATTTCACATTCCAGCGCAGCTTTGTCATATAGTGATCTTCTCTGACTGGGAAACCATTAAAAATGTCTATGAGAAAAATGGTCTGGGGGTCTTAGATCAAAATAAACTGGTTAGACCAAATCCGGCGTCATTGTCTAACGTGTGATTGAATCAGATAGAAAGTGCAGCGCAAACATAGCCAAGAAAACACAATAAACGTGGAACGAGGTTTCGGGAGAGAAACAGGGAGAACCTGAACATGAATCAAATTGTCTTGAACTCAATAGATCTACAAAATGCAGATGGTGAGATGTTTCGATGCAATATTTACAATGTTCACTCGACTTTCTATTCCATTTGTTATTTATTTCCTGAAAGGAATACTTACACTATTCAAGAGAGACGAAAAATCGATTGGCCTATTGTTTCATCGGATACGAACACTTGAATCGTTCTGAGGCGGAGATCCGAAGTCGACCGGAGATGCAACTTCCAGTTAGAGCATTCGGAAATGTGAATATGGCACTCTTTCAAACATTGATGATGATACTTGGTGAATACGAGCATACAGAGGTGATTACCAGGCCCTATTTGGATGGATTCTCTGCCACAATTTACACGGTCGAACTGACATTTGCGTTCTACGCGGCATTCGCTTTTACAATGCCTATATCACTGGTGAACCTAATGGTGAGGTATACATGTGGACCAGTTAGTCACTTTTACCAACATCTTGAGCATTCTGGTTGTATCCCAACAATGGACCGGTGACTATTTTCTGTGATTTATGCGTAAACTTACGCTACAAACAACGTGATTGTTGGTTACTGCTGGCAGTCACTGGTTTTAGGCTTTGTCCAAAGATCGAGATAATATACCGTATTCATTCATGAGGCACACGCGAAATCATTTGCAATGACTTTTTCATAAGCATAAATCTGCCGATTGATGTATTTCCTTCTAACCGGTAACTCGGTTCACAGACTCACTCACTCAGTTAAACTGCTACGACACAGGGTATCAATAAATCTTATTTTACTTTCATCACAAGTGGCTACATACAACAGGTTTTGTGTGTATTGGGTTGGAGTAATGGAAAAAACGACGACCGGTGACAGTTACACACCAAAACATGGTGGTACTCCCAACTGAGATATGTAATGTTAATTGTCATGTCGGTTGCACGCAGTTGATGACTAGTTTGTGGTCTATTGAGCTGATGACTAGGATGGACTCATAGACCATTCGGTATTCCTAGGAACACAAAGGGGTATCGTTCAGCCGAATCACAATCGCTAGAGTTCGTCCTTTACTGTTTCTTTCTGGTCCATCTTTAGTGGTGTAGATAGGACGACAGACCTCAATGGCTTCCCGAAAACAATTCGATTTCTTCAAAATGATGATAATTGCGGTTTTACCACTCCTCACTAGTTCTTGCTTCAATATGCTTTCAAAAGGTCTTCTTGGATTTCGACTCAAGTAATTTGCTCCACAGGTGCATTTGAATTGTGACACGATGAGAGTCGGAATCCGCGAATAGTCAGTCTTTCGGTTGTGAGGGGAAAAGTGGTAGAGAGGAGAACTAGACACGAGATCCAGCAGAGAATTACGCACAATTCGATCGCAATTTGAAGCTGCCTGTTTACTCCGATGGCCTCATTGTCTCCCCTTAGAAAGAGAAACCTCTTTTCTTGATTGCTTACCTCCTGATTTTTCAAGATGAGAAATTCCGTCTGCTAGAGTGTATGTTCACATGCTCACTAATTCATTCGTGTACTGAAACACATATTGGGCGTCTTGATAACTTGATTCTTCTCACTCTATTACTTGACTACCAACCAACCTGAGCATGTGGGTATGCTAATGATTATTTGCTGCTCATTTACGGGTTTGTGGACTACCCTCGTTTGACTACCAACTCAACCATGACTTCACAGTATTTGGAGTCTCCTGGTGAAAAGAAACTCATCATCAGACCGGATTGTTGTGTGATTGTGTAACAGTATTATCCATACAGTTCGAGTGAGTGGAAAACATCAAATCATGGTATGCTGGCTTCAAACGATCAATCAAAACCTAATCCAAGGAGCACTTACATTATCATGAGCGGTTCAAGTTCAACACTGGGATGATGCCCCATACACTGATCATGTGTCTCACTACTTGGGGAGCAGATATTCAAGAGCCAATGGGAATGCTAATCGATTCATATCATGTAAATTAGACTGAAGCCTAGAACAGTTGGATCTCACAGTTTGAATAATGTACTAAATAGCTTCTCGATAGAAATTAACATCCATACATGAGGTAACCAGTCATTCAGGCCTATGCATGTAGCACCAGTCATTCTTCGGTCTGTCAGACTTCGATTCCAACAGGCCTACTAAAATAATCAAAGTGTAAAAATACACATTTCAATTTCTGTACCCTACTTCAGGCAGCTACTACCCTTTTACTAGAGTGACGTTTATCAACAAGAAATCTCATCTATTCCTTGTATTCTAAGCTCTAAACTGGACAGGGAAACGCAGTGACTGTCACCTTCACATGTCCACCAATATAAATCGCCTATGTGAACCTAGAAAATGCTCGGTACACAATGTCAACAAACCAAGCTGAAGGCCTGGGGAAAATTATCAGGTTGCTATTTTAAGAGGGGTCTTCTACAACGTCAAATCTCCGCGGCACAATCAATATTTATGGGTTCATTACCATCATCTACCGATATGGCCCGAAACGAGAGAAGCGAACTATTACTCATATTAGACAAGTACTCAACATTATTAGTTGATGTTTTCAAAAACCTAGGGTCCTTTGATGAGAAGAAGATCATGGACCTGATCTTTATGTGATAGTGTAGTGGCTTTATTCACTTAAAGAAAAGAAAAAGGGGTACTGGCTTCAAGCTATCTGTCAAGAACTAAGCTAAAGCATCTTGAATTAATTTATCAGATCCCAGATCCTTTCGGAGTGTATCGAAAAAACGACGCGCCATGTGATACGTTATAGGTAAGTGTTTATTGTTCGGTAACACAACATTATTAGAAAACATAGTAGTCAGTCGACGCTTCGGTTACCACGGGTAACCTTTCTCAAGACCAGTTTGCAATCGAGAAAGGTTACCCGCGGTAACCGAAAATTCTACTGACTACCAACGTTTCCGATAACGCTGTATTACCGAACAATAAACATTTACCTGTTAAACATCTGGGTTGGCGGAACAGACACTCAATACATTACGACGTGTTCTGGCCTCACTTTGTGAAATGTACCATTTGCTGTGTACAACCATGTGGTCACACACACGTATACAGTTGACGTTTGGGGAGTTTCGTCCAATCAGACTGCATCACGTGTTGCATGACCTTGCGCAGCTTGATCCTGTTGTACGATGTTTTACGCTTCCGATTTCATACGTCACTGAATTACGCACTTGCACACGTGTTTGCTCTTCACTTGTGTGCTTGTACTGGCGTTTAGAGTACGTTGCTACAGAATACACGTTCACCCGTACAAATGAGCCTTCATTCTATTAACCGAATTTGGAACACAACACTATTGACAAATTTTATCGTGGTCCTGTGATAAACCCCAAAAGCTCTTCTGCAACAGAGAATAGTATACCGATGAGTCCCTGACTGTGTTGTGTATCTCTTCAATAGTGAATACGTGTTTGGTAGTGAGATGGTTGAATTTCATTGCATAATTCTTTTCTTTTCGTTTGTTCGTGGAGAGGAATGAAATTCGAAAGTATACCGAATGCACCATAGAAGAATACGATATCGATCACAACTAATTCGTTGATGCATGATAAGATTGAGTCGCTTTTAGAGCGCCCGTTGTTTCTTTAGATAGCGAGTTTCATTTTCAACACTAACGTGAAACTATCTTTTATTCGTGATCTGCAATGAATTGTGGATTTTGATCACAGATTGGTCTTGCAGTTGGAGATATTGGTCAGATTCAACGATCTGCTACACTTCAAGTGGTCGCACAACAAGTCTACTGGTTGGATCAAGTGGAATCAAGGTTGTCGAAGTGGCTGCATAAGAAAGCACAAGTGAAACACTGGGTTATTCGACCACCTCTCACATTCAACAGACGAGTAAGTGAAACCATGGAAATAAATCTCCCTGAACCAATTTATTTCGGTCAGGAACAACAATTGGTAGTCGAAACCGGTTGTTGGAGTCTCAGTCAGATTATTGATTATGGGATGTTCGTTTTTGATATTCTGTTACCATTCTTATTCATATTAGCTGATTGCAAACTTTCGAAATCTTGAAAATAGATTTGTGTCTTCGTCATTTCGGTTGGATACATTGTAGTCGAAAAAATACTATATTCCGATTTGTTTGTTTGTTCACAGAATGGTTTGAAGTAAATATGTGACTTAATCATTAATTTGCAAGTTTGAAATGGACGTGTTTAGGAATTGGTGTTTTCGGGATGAGGTTCTATCAGAAAATACATTACATGAGTGCTGAAGTCCCTTGCGTCACTTCACTCCAAAGAATGTTTGATGGATGCAACTGACTGCTTCTCTTTTCATCTATCGTTTTACAGAAACCTCACACAGTGGAATTGAAATTTGCGCTTACCAAGCTAAACAAGGAGTGAGTGAAAACATGTATTCGGTCGAATTCGATTGTAAACTCGGTTTTTAACAAAGCATTCGAAGCGAATTATGATCACCGAAAGCCCACCATCAGTGGCTGATTCAGCATTACCGTACACTAATGGAAGAACACCACCCCTCTCCACTCATCTCATCTATTGTGACAATGTCTCTATTGTCCCGATAAGATGTATGAGCACAAGATTGGGGATCGGTGAGACAAAATTTTGCCCTCCATTTATGCCGTTCTAATGACTATGGAACTATTCAAAATATATATAGCATACAGTACCCAATATTTCACATTTTGTGCACTCAGAGTGGAACTCAGTTTCGAAAGTATAAGAAATGCTAATAAACCCACTCGGTGTTTCTATTTTTCTGTGATTTATTTCAAACTGAACCATTTAGAAGGAACAAAACTGATGTGATTATTTGTCAACTTACTACTATATCACAATGCACACGGATTTGATGTGTGGAACAGATAAATGAATTTATTCTCTTAAAGGAATTTGAGAGGGTGCGAAATGCAAATAATCTCACGCCTAGACAAATGGCTAAAACTATAAACTGGTCGGGAAAAGCAGTGATCTCTGTTAATAAATATTGAAATACAATATCTAAGCATGCTTGCCATTATATTCGGGATGTTCTCAAGTCATTTGCTGTCTCATTCATCGAGAAAGACCGACTCCAACTTGCGCAAAGTGGTGAAGACTCTTCCTTTCGCATAGGATCACCTAGCTAATACACACCATGCATTTTCAATCAGGTTCAAGTCTGGACTGTGGGCAGGCCAGTCCACGGCCATGATACTCCGGTACAATGATCACATTCTGATGGGGTTGGCCGTAAGTACGGATGTATTTCATCTTGAAAGGTAACGGGCCTCAGTCGATTAACGGAATCATTGGGAGGAGAAATGCATTCGATATTCTCATGTATGCTTCAGATATCTGCTTCTATTCTAGAACTGCTAGATGAGAATTTCCTTCTTCGAAACTGCACTCCGAGACCATCACAGAGCCATCCCCAAAGACAAGATTACTGAGTTCCAGCTTGCTTTCCCTGAAATTGTACCAGTAGTACATGATTCCATGAGGACCACCGAAATTAAACATTTTCTCGCCGCTCAATATCCCACTATCCCATTCAGCATCACAAGTAATGGGATATCTGGCCCGTTCCTCTTGATCTTGGAAATGAAATACAGTCATCTAAGGCATCCACTTCACCTTTCAGTGCTACAAATGTGGTGCAGGCTGTAGAAGTTTCTTTGGATGCCGAACACACACATTCGGTTCTAAGAACCTATGTAGCTTTGACTCACTCGTGAGATGGTTCAAAGCACCGCGCAAGAGTCCCTTCACAGACTGTTCTGGATATTTGTCTTCGAATTCCACGTTTCCCCTTAGCCAAATAAGGAATTGAATTCTTCAAAATTTGCGAATTATTGTCGATTTGGGCATTTTCTTGGGATTTTGGCTATCTTTAGCCCCATGTATTTGTATTCCACTAATTCTCCTTGTTCTAGATCATATAGCTTTGGATTTCTCGCCATCTCTTGGTTTTGACAAGTGAGAGGTCTCTACTTCTAATTCGAAAGCACTATTCTATTGAAATTCGTTCGCGAATCACCAAAGACATGGATACTGCTGAGCCAAACATCACTGAGAATTGAAAATGAGCCATTACGGACTAAGGTTGGTGCGCTTGTAAGCCAGTTCGAAGTTTGTATCGTATTTTCAGTGGCAGGTTTGATAAAATTTCGCACCCTCTCAAATTCCTTTAAGAGAATAAATTCATTTATCTGTTCCACACATCAAATCCGTGTGCATTGTGATATAGTAGTGAGTTGACAAATAGTCACATCAGTTTTGGTCCTTCTAAATGGTTCAGTTTAGAATAAAGCACAGAAAAATAGAAACACCTAGTGGGTTCATTGGCATTTCGTGCACCATATAACACTTGATCATTGTCTGTGAAATATCTAGAGCGACTCTACAGAATTTGATGTCTTTCATTTGCATGAACCATGATACCTCCAGTACCACTGCAAGTGGAAGCAAGTGGGACTGCATGAAATAACTTCCAATAATTGATTTTCGCATGTCATTTTCACCTTCATCCTTTGATTGTGGATACGCACGGGATTTCCTGTTTGCAAAGTCCAGTCAATGTGAATGGAAGGTTATCTCATCAATTATCGATGCGAATAAATTCACCATAAAATCTTCGTCGGAGAAACTCTAATGCTCTGTCACGATGCCTAACTGAGTAGTTGTTGAACACATATGAGTTCTCATTGACTTTGCTCGATAGGAATTGATGAAATTTCCACGAACAAGAAGGCACTTAGCAAAATATGGTTGAATAAAACTGCAATAACTTTATGAATTACCACTCCCCTATACATGCTTCTCCACAATCTCTTCAAGTTTCTTTCATTTTAATTCTTGCTTCCCACATAATTTTACTTCTGGAAGCACTATTTTGCGTTTTTGGTGCAAATTCGGAGATGATTCAACGATTATCGAAAAATGTGCTTCCGTCATGGTTCTTCTGTTTGTGCTGGAATTTTTCCAGTTATATGGGTTGCGAATGGTTGGTTGTTCGTTGTTGTTGTTCCTTAAATTGCCCCGGCCTCTCTCCCTATCAGTCTCGCGCGAATCAAACGTCGAATGGCGTACATGGAAAGTGTCCTAGATCAGACGGTTGAACAGACTGGGATGGGATCGTATAAAACACAACAGGATGTTGGAATTTACAGTGATGTGAGTGGTATTAGCGATTATTCCATAGAACCGAATTTCAACTTTGTACGTCCGTGAATATTTCATCCAGATAAACTACGGATTTCTATGTGAAATGAATGTACGACCTAATTTTTTGCGCTAAAATTCTTCAAACGATAGAGTGAAACCTTCGAAACAGTAAAATCGTAGGGCATAACATAATCGCATTACGCAGAGTATTTGCATACTTCACGAGTTAGTCGCACTTGGTAGATCGACCCATGCTGTGGCTTAGAAATACACCACTATTTCCGCTGACAGTCAAGGAAATTGAAATATGAAACTCGGTATTGTGATGTTAACCAATAGCCAATCCACAAATCAAAATGCTGTGAAAATCATGAATGAGTAACCAGTGCGAATGCCATTGTTCAAACAGCCGTCTTGTGCATTACACCCCAGAAACACATACTGCTCTCCGATAACAACGCAAAATGACGTCTTATACACAGTGGTCTGAAATTAGTTTCATATCAGGTCACAAAAGAACCCCATTAACATAATCAGAACAAAGGATGTAGGTGAACATCTGTTTTCAATGACTTGGTTCTCAAGCCATCACAATAACATTTACATGGTAATGAAATGTGCAAGGACCTGATCAGAAGAAATAAAAGTGTCTCATTGAACATTTGAGAGATGAATGTGTGATGAGTAGGTGGACAATTTGTTTTTGACCTAGCAACGCTTACTCGAATGACTGGGTTGCGTAGCAGGTGATAACTAATTTACGTCACCACTAAGCTATTGTATGGTGTAATCGATTTCCAGTCAGGATAGTTGGAGTGTGGGAACCAAATTTCGTTGCGTGCATAGTTCCGACCTCAACAGACAAATGCCTAATACTTCGGCAGTTGCAATTGCCCAAAGCCCGACTGAACTTCACTGTGACTGGCTCCTTGGGTTGAATAGGCCGGCTTCATAAATGTCGCTGATCACGACTGCCGATGCTAGGAGGTTTGCCGCAATCGTAGCGTAGATAACAGAGCGTGTAGATGACGTGGTCGGGAATTTTCATGGGTGTTTTGGTGCAGTAGACCTCTTCGGCATCACTCGGCTTTATTCCGCGGGCACACCTCTGGCATTTGCACAAGCAACTGCGGGCTACAAAGCAGCAGTGCGTTCACGTATGGTTGCCAGTGTCTTCCTAGGAGCAAGTTATCCATCGAATTGAATTGAATCCGACCCAGAGGTTCATGCAGCCTTGTTGGTTTGGTGGATTTTCTCTACAGTCGTTAGTAGACAGTAATTCTTCTCCTCCCACTAAGGCAAACCTGTCTTTGTATGCCGAAAACCGTCCCACCGAGGTTTTTGGACCTCGGCAACTCTCAACCCGTTTTATCCCACCTGTGGAGCAGTTTCGTGGGTCGTTGCCGCAAATGCATTATTTAGCTTTGTGGAGCCAGATGTAACAGTTTGGTACATGATGGAGACGAAAGAGATGTAAGATACCCCAAGGCCACGACAGTTCAACAACTCAGAGGTGCTACTCGTATCAGATACCACATGCAATCCTTTGTACTTGCTGCACTCAGATAGATAATACACAGTTCAGTTGTATTTTCCGCATCCAGATGTCCAGTACCGGTAGCCCGAATCGAACCGGTGACACTCAGCTTATCGAGATGGTCTACCAGGTGAGCTATCGCGATACTGTCAGTCGGATGTGATTACCGAAAGTGAATATCCACTGATGCGTTACTACTATTCCAATGATGCACAGCAGTGCCGCGCTGGACTTTTGGAAGCGAAAAATACAGGCGAATTTTCATTATGTATAATCCGGGTACCTTGTACCGACACGGATATGTTTCACTGTCCATTTGGTGGCATTCAGTCATGTGTTGCTCGTATTGTTGGAAAGGTACCAACGGAACTAGTACAGTGATTGAAAGGCCTACAGTTTCTGTCTCACTGGAATAGCGGATGCGCATCCTTGGATATTCACTTGCGTTATTCACACGCAGCTGACCGCATCGTGGCAGCTCAGCTGACAGAGCGTCTACCCGGTAAACGGAGGGTCACCGGTTCGGTTCCCCTACGCGACGCTGAAATCTTGAGTTGAAAAGTGCAAGTGAATTTTCCATTACTGAAGACCTAGGTGCCTCCTGTCAAAAACACATTCCACGAACATGTTTTTATTTATTTTGCAGCAAATGTTTCTAGAAACAGCCAGGTTTTGTGTAGTCTGAGACAATCAGTTAAGGGAGGATGACCGTGTCACACTACTCTGTATGCAATTAGGATAGAATAAATTTGTATGGATTTCTCATGAAGTGGGTATGTGAGTGGGTACACGTTGCCTACTTAGAATTCCAACGTATGATTACTGAGGCAGTAGTTGGACCCACATCCTGAATACTTAATTGATCTCTTCGTCTTTCGGGTGAACAGATTTAGTATAGTTTCAATCTCAGTTGTTCATTGTTTCCGAAGAGCCACAGAAATCCTCGCGTGCTCTGTGCTTTGTTAGCCTACGATTAGGTATTGCGTTTCTATGGTGCACATCGTCAACAGCTGTCTGTACGAAGGCCAAAAGGCACAACAGCTACCTAACAAACTTCCTTCAAAATCTATATGTGCATTTGTGTTCTAAATAACTCGTACAATATAGGTCCTCATACCAATGTCATTAGCTATCTAGTTTATATTTATGATCCATTCAGGGTATCACACGGATTCGTGTTTCATCAGCATCCACCAAATGCATTGGCTATTCGGCACATCCATGCGTTTGGCTGCATGATTTTATCGAAAAATGTGTAGAATTGTCTACTTTATACTCTGTAGATGTTGCTTTTTTCTTCAATTCTCTTCAGGATCCGATGATCAAGGATTAGAACAAACAGATGGAAGAACAACTGCGAATCCAGTGGAAACCTGTTAACGAGTTCACTGACATTTACAATTGATTCAATTCCCCTCGTTATCATCGTAGCCAACTCTTCTCACCTCGAAAATGAAATGTAGTGTGCTACTCAGGTTTTTTCCACTTTGCGCAGGGAGGTAACTGAAAAACATGCGGATTTGAGGCTGCGATTTGGGTGGGCAACTTTCTCTACGAGGATCTATGTGAAGAATCGTTGAATAGAATATTCGCATTGTTATATCATAAATATGTTGTATACGGGAGGGTCCACTTGTTGTTCTAGTATGCACGCGTAAACTATTTCGGAGAACAGTTTCCACAAACAACTTCGTCGGTAAAATAACAGCTGACTCAACGGAGGTTGAGTAGGACAGTTTTTCGTGAGTAAATTCGCATCTGCCAGACCAAATATCGTCTGATGGACTGAAGACTTTTATTTTTGAGCCACGTGGTTTTAAAGGGACTCATAAGACCATCAATCGGACAGAAAATTCCCGGAAAAACTCTTTCCGATGACTCTGAGATTGTTAACAACCACCACCTCGTTTTATATAAGCTGTAATAAATGACAGACAATCTGATTAGCAGAGTCTTATCAAACTAACCATGAAGAAGGCACATTCACCGTGTTCAAAAAATGAAGTTCCCAGTTCATGAGATCAAAACTTATTCCACGAAAACTGCCCTAACGCAGAATGATGCGCCAAGTCATGTCTAACACGAGAATTTTAATCTTGTAAGCTTGGACGCATCTATCCATTTGTTATCGAATTTCGCATTAGCAAAGCCACTGGAAAATTCAACGTTTCAATATTCACAACTCTCGGTTAAGGGAACCATTTGAATAAGAATAGAAATTTATCTTTTGTGTGTAATGATCAAGCCGTAAGCCATCTGTTGATGCATATACTGAGCTTCGGCTCCTGGGAGTTTTCTTGTTGTTATGCTTGTGCAAACCGAACCCGGCGGAAGATCAATACTTCTTGTATGTCATAATACAGCTAACAGTAACTAGCTCAGCTCAGAGACTACCGATTACAGAATGAATACGACAGAAACAGGATCCTAGGATTGAATTATCCAATTTTCTGGTGACAGCATTGTGTACCTTAACTGCATTCGTCAGTTTTAAACTAAGATTCAGAGCACAGTATCCTATGATGTATTAGGGCTTTCATATGTATTACGTAATCGTGTGTCTTTCATGTGGTGCTGAACTCCGTCTCATTGACTGCAAATCAGTGGTTGGCAAGTCAGCTATATGCGAACACTTTCTGATTTTTTCCAGTCTTGATCTGCTGGGTCTTGCAGTGGACAGTGCACCAACCACCACTGCTCGTCCAATGTTTAAGAACTCCTTGTCGTTCAGAAAAAGCACTTCAAATGACTCACTGACGAAGCCAGTTGCCTTAATGAAACTTATCTTAAGATGGGGGCAAGGTTCTGCTGGAGTCACTTTCTGGAAACGCATATCCCATTATTTCATTTTGTCTTGAAGTTTTGTCGGTAGCACCCCAAAACACACACTACTGGACTGGAGTCTAGTTGATTCATAGTGACCCTCGACATTTTGTCCAGGTTTGTCATCAGAACTCTGTGCAGATACGTGTAGCAAGTGGTGTTGTCGAACAGTACAACTTGCAATGACAAATCCGGTGTTTTTCATGCAACAACCAGCTCAATACCTTCGTTTGAGGCACACAAAAAAATAACCTGTTTCTCTGTTCCTCGGTCCGCTTGTTCATTTCAATTCATTCAATCATGAATCTTGCAACTCCGTGCTCTAGTTTCGGTTGACACCTTGCAGAAACATACACTTGAAAGCAGAATGGACGGAAGCATAATATGAAGGGGGCCGGAAAGCAAATACCAAGTGGAAATATAGACGTGCGCCTAAGTCGGTGGGTGGATGGCTTCGCTCAACTATCAATGCACAGGAAAGCAACGTGGAATGGGCAGTACATGCACTTTGAAAGTTTTGTGCCACTCAAATTTAAGCACAACTTAATTCGTTGCTTGGTTAATAGAGTGCACAAAATCTGTACTGAGGACACAACAGACAACGAACTTCTGTTTCTGCGCAATATGTTCCTGCAAAATAGATATCCTGATCGTTTCATTGACAGGACAAGGCAATGAGTGGAAGAAAGAGCGAAGACCGTTGTTGTCCCAAAATGTCAGTATACATCAGTTTCATGTAATGGAAAATCCACTTGGCGCGCGCCGGCCTCAGACTTTTCGATGTGAAAAATGCAAGTGGATTTCCCATTACATGAGATTCAGGCTCCTCGTGCCAACTATACCTTCTGTGAATACATCAGTTTGGAGCTCAAAGGTAATTACCCAATGGATAATAAACATCACAAATTATCAGGAACTGTTGGGAAAACTTTTTACGCGACAAAGCTTCTATTTGTATTTACATCAAAGGATAAGGTATCAGGTTCTATGGCTTTATTCTGTGCATATTTTTTTACTTGGTCCTGTTAGACTGCGTACATTGGCCGTACCACCAGACGCTTATCCGGACGTGTCCGTGAACACCACCCGACTTGGTTGAACACTGGAGTAATCAAAGTGAATACGAGTGCTGTGTTTTTACACTTTGTTCAGTCTAGCCACTCAGTGAATGTGACCGAATAGTTCCGGCCAATATACAAATTTCGAAATGAGCAATTACGACTGGTGAAGTGCCGTATGCTAGCTACAGCGGAAGCTGTATGCATTCGTCCCTACAACCCGCTGTTTCACTCCCCAAAATAGTCCGTGCAAGTGCCATAGCTTCCTAGGCCCACCCCCTACCCCGAAACAAACCACAGATCTGCTGATCAGTCTAATGACACGGAAGATACTCACTCTCGCGGGTGAGATTTGATCTCCTCTCCTCCACTTAATTTTGACTCATCGCCTTATCTTGGTTACCGTTCTGTTCACTTACCATTGTTCATATAAAATGTGATGCAATGGCATGATTATGAATCACTGAAAAAGAGCTTGTTCGCCACCTTATGTAGTTCTCCATGTGCTCTGTGGAATTATTCGGATATTTAAATCACAAAGACAAATGAAGTGGTGAATGCGACCACGCCACTGGCCACGGCACCCAGCTACGTTACTTATTGTATCCAGTCCTCTGATTGGCGGGTCTCGTGGACCCCAACCAAGAAGTCACACACGTCCTAGTTGACCAAGTCTATTGACCGAGTTTTTCGTATCTTTTTGCCATGTAATGAACTGACCACCTCGACCTTCCTATCATGCCTCATTCCATCGTGACGGTATTTCTAATTTGAGGAACTTGAGGCAAGAGGATAGAGCACACTCTTCAGTGCATACAGCACGTTGTTGTATCTTACGGTCTTTCCTGTTAGCTGGTAAAGTTCACATTGTAGTTCAGTGCAAACTGACGGCTAACTGCGGTATAGAGAGCCTAGTCAAGTCTGTTTGCTGTCCGACCTCGATTCAATAATTACCCAAAGCGACTTTGTGCAATCCATGTCAAGGCAGTGACAAGCTCCATCAGTTCAACGAAGTTTGCCTCTTCGTCATTCTGAATTATAAGATCGACTCTTTCGGCTTACTTACATTGCGATGAGCGTAATAACCGTTTCACTATTTGTTCGAGCGTGGTTAGCGCACCTAGATCGAGTATGTAGTCCATTTGCTCTAAGGTAGGGTTATATCCCTCGATTGTAACAGTTAGTGGAGATATCGTTTCCGAGTCGATATGGTCGACACCCGACCTCCCCATAAATCATTCTAAGAGAGGACGGAGCACTTCGTGCAAGCGATCAAATTTGTCCTTTAATACTTGGCAGGCTCTGCCACGACCAGTGGGGGAGGCAACAGGACTAATTTCTCAGTCGCCTTGAGCGCTTTCCACTTGAAATAAGGAAGTAGGTATAATAAGCATTGAATACCATCTTTGACCTTCAAAGATACGTAACTGTAGCTGATTAATGAACTTCCGATGCATGGTAGACAGTATATCAAACAAGAACATTTCAAACTGTGGGAGATCCAAACCGAAAATGAGAGCGAAAAAGGACCTAACAATTTTTGTCCCAACTACTGTTCTCCATTTTCTTCATGGTAAATGATACAAATAAACAAATTATTGTCAGCAACTGCGGTAGGATCCAATTTACCAAACTTATAAACCTGATCCTTACAATCTGATGATTCGACTGAACCCGGGGACACTTCATCGGCTAGATTATCAGAAGGCTTTTCAATCTCCAACTTTAGCTGTGCATCAATAATCTTCCTTCCTTTCCTTCGAATATGTTAACTTTCCTTATCATATTGTCTATGGTATTTACCCGATGAGACATGGCAAAATCTACCCGGATACAAATTGTACAACGTAACTCAGTTGTGTTCTCTTCCTAACCGAGTACTCGTCAAGAGTGAATCCGGACAATTAAACATTCTGTACACATTATCTGGACAATAAAACAAGTTTATTAGCGCTACCGCCAGAAAGGTTTGCTCGAATCGAAGAGAGCTAACGCGAGAGAACAAAAGAGTGAATAATCAAAGTTGGTTCAAAGTGAAGCAAAACTGAAGAATTTGGTAAAATAAACCAGCATAAATTTTCAGTATGAAAGTAGAAACAACCGAGTATGCGCATAAAATACGGTGAAGCGTGCATCACTCGCCATTTCGAAAAGTGTCACGAAATTTGCTGCTTCTCTGTAAATGATCTGGCAAGCAAATGTGATAAAAAATAACTTCAGGAAGTTAGATGTAGCCACTATCAGAGAAACGGCAGAGAAGATCGATCCTCCTGTGAGTCACTATACGACTGAAGTGAGATAGAATATCATCAGACAAAACTTCCTCAGCCTAATCAGTCAATTCGCTCCTCTGGAGCACATAAAGCGGTTGAGCAAACCACCTCTGTGGTCAGGTCGAGCAACCAGGGAAAAGATGGAAAAGAAAACGATTGGTGCTGTTTTCGATTGGGAGAGGTTTGGTGACTGCACATGAACTATATTTCAGTTACATGTTTGATTACATTCGATATAATTCATGTTGAATTGCAAAAATGAATAATTCCTATATAACGGCCACATTAGAGGTCACCATCCTGTAGTTCGATTATTACTGAACACGTGCAACTTCCTTTCAGGAGATCATTGCCCCTTCGTGTTACACCTATTCGTATGTCGAATTCGGTTGTGTTCATACTCCATTTCGATTTGGGATTACTATTCTCATTAATTCGGTAGGATAATATTTCACAATTGACGTCGGTGCAATTAATCAAAACCATGCACATTTGCAGTATGGAATTTCTGAATTTAAATGCTTCTTAGTGTGATATTGGGGAATATTTCGAATGATTCGAATTTCGGTGTATTGTTTGTGAGAAAATTTCCTATGAATGTAAGACCCCTGTTTTCTAGAGTTTCTTTTGAAAGATCAGCATATTCTGTTGCTAAGATTTCGTTATTCCCATAGGAGCTCTGTATCACTGAAAACCGACGAAATCAACAAAAACTTGTGCTTCGGTAAATTGTATCGGTTAGTTTCAAAATTTCTGAACGGGCAATTCCACCAACTCAGTGGAAAGATTCACAGGATTTCCATGAATTTAGCCTTTAGCTTCACACACAAGCTGCACGGTCTGATTTCGTAGACCAACTAGAAACACAACTTCGTGACCGTCTGATTTCTAGTATTAAAAGTAAGTGGTTACAACAAAAGCTGCTCATATTATATAATGCTAAATAGTGATTGGGAATAGATTCGTAGGTACGAAAACTGACCGGCCTCAACTGAGCATGATCGCGGAAAATACCTACAGCCAAAGCTCGCTGTGATCGTCCAACTTCTATTCTATATTAATTATTTGCTTTGAGGAAACAGATACAAACTAGTTCTGCAATACAATTAAAGCGCAATTTCGCAGGCGTCGCGTCCCTGTTATTTTGGTTTGTATTGTTTATAGTTGCAGTGATTCCATCACATCCCATCAGTCCGGGTATTGCGAATAATACCATTTGTGTTGCATCATATAACTGCCCAATACTGAACGGCTAAACCTGCAGGCTGGCGCATCTGAGATTGAAGACTGCATTGAACGGTTCCAGTTGTGGTACACCATACGAAAGAATGTGAAAAAGAGAATCAGACTAATTCTTCTCAATGGCTGGCGACCGTTCAATGTACTCGTTGATGAAATGAACTTGCATACTCGAGAGCCCATGCTACAGTTTCGTTCGATAAGTTGAAGGCTCTGCTACTGAGTCACGTAGTTCCGGTCCATTTTCAGGCGACCGAACGTGCCAAGTTCCATTCGCTGGTTCATGATCCCAGCATGAAAATTCGTCAGTTCATCCTGGTACTACAAATGCACACTGCAAAGTGTGATTTTGGGGACTAATTGGAGACCCAATTGCGTGACCGTCTGATTGCTGGTGTAAATCATCTTAACTAAAAATGGAACTAATTTTGATGCTCGACCTCACGTACTCTGAGGCCCGGTCAATATGTGAGCAATTCGATGACGTATCGGAAGCGACGACTGAACATTCCGTATTGCACTACCAACACTTTTGTTCTCGCAAACCAGCCAGCTCGCGACAAACACGTGAACCGAAGTCGGTCAACAAGGTGATTCCCGAATGCAAACCAGCGCAAATGTCTCGTCGCCTTTCAAGTGGCGAATTCCATTTCCCTTCCGACTGCCGCTCTCATAATGCGGTTTGCCATTCTGGTCATATTCACAATGTGTACCACCAATCCGATCACAGTGTGACGACTGAAACCCATGAGGATCCGACAAATGATGACAATCCGATGTACGGTGTGTTCTTCGGGAGTTGCTACACCCATGGAGATTTGAATTTCTACCATTACTACTGGAAACAATAGCAGTAGCTAGATTGTGGGGTTCGGGTTCCGATTCCGTGCAATCATTCGGAACGCTTGGCCCGTATCAATCTAATGACGAAAGGTCAAAAGGTATTTCACCATCGATGAAGCCGGGTTTCCTGTGGTCGTTTGTTGTTCAGGTGGGGGATGGGTTATCCAGAGTCCCAGCATCAGTTGTGCTGCTCTGTGTCCCATTTGAACACGAACCCGCATGATTTACGTACGCGACTGAGAAGATTAGAAGAAATGCTTGCATCTCACAATTTATGTCTTCTATCTGTTTGATGAACAATGTGAACTCGTTCATTGTGAATAAACGGATCGTGATGGTCAATTGAGCAGCGTCATTCATAGAAAACCTGAGTCGAATATGTAATACCTGATCAGAAGTACGTCATTCAGCAGCATAGCATCTAAGCTAACCAGTTATCGGTAACACCTAATATATATTGACTTTGGTCTCCTGAATGTTGCAGACTTCGGGTAATATACTTGAGTTGGAACAATCACTAACGGTTCGTGGATTGTGATGGTTCTTTGGTCGCTAGTTCTCATCAGCAACCTAACTGAAAACTCAAAATAACACCAACATGATGATTATTTTATGGGAATACAAAAGTCTCATCTGTCATGACACATAGTCGTATCCTCCTGTCGATAATCACTGGTTCTATTGATTTTATGTCGGCTTTCCCAATACTGCATGGCTCATGTAATTGAAACTATCGTTCACCGGTGTCATGTGTTGCTGTCGAATACCTCCAAAAGGCACATCGTAGCCTATGGTTGCAAAAACAGATGAAGGTCACATGTGACACCTTAGTGGCTAGTTTATTGTGTTGGGTAACGAGATGAACGGATCACGGACCTGGGCTCGATGACCACAAATAAAAATCGACTGTTGCTTCGCTAGTATTCACAAGACCTGAGTCAACAGGCACACCGACATTAGCGAGATCCTGCCGAGTAAAGATCCTTACTCGGCATAAATTTGTCAGCAAAATCGTTGTACGTATTAAATTTAAGGAACACAAGTGTGCCATAATTTTTAAGAATGAACTGCCAAGTTATACTTTCTTTAACTATCCGTGCTATCACTCATAAGATACCGTTTTTGAAGTGGTGCTGAATATTTAACAGGTAATATGATATCGGTAAAAACGTGTATGAATCTTACTTTTGACCTAACCATTGTTTATCCTGTCAGTAATCCACTTGATAAATTACATAAAATTTCCATCGGTTACTATGAAAACGACCCATTGGCATTCCAATTATGCACTAAATTTGGGCAATGAAATGTAGAATCAATGATTGTCATCCTAATCAAAACGTGGACGGTACTCTTAGTTCAGCAAACAAATCAGTCACAGTTTCCGTCACATTCACCGTGTGACACGAACATTCATGTTTGTTCCAAATGGAAAGTTCCAAAGAAAGACTCAGTAGGAATAAATGAGTCCTCGGAGAATTGCGTGATCTAATCGTAGAGTTCTAATTATCGTACTTTACCGATTAAGTGATTACTCTCACTTTTGATTAAACGTAGTTGTCCTGGGTTTCTAGTTGTTCCCAAGACTATCGTTAACTGAATTCAAACATTCAGAAAATGTAAGACAAACGAGACTGAGATAACGGAGGGGGGAGGTGTTTTGATTATTACGAAATACCTCTGAACATGGAATGTGGTAATAATAATTCGAGGACAGATAACTGTAGGCATGGTAAAATGCTAAAATACTGTTCATCACTCTCAGGTGATAATGTTTTAAAGAATAATCTCTGTGTCTAAGTACAGCTTGATTATTTCATGGATGGGTCATCACAGTGTGCTTTCTCGTTTGCAATCTCTGCTATTGTAAGTTCTTGAGAAATAAGCTTCATTAAGCAAAAGGTCCTTGGTTAGCCAGTTTTATTCATGAACAATGAAGTCTCCCACTTTCGTAGTTCATTTGTCAATTCTATTGTGGAATAAACTTCCCTGTCCTGGTTGTGCACAAAATTCGCTGTTTCATGAACAAATAAGAAAAACTTGGTTGAGACAGGTAGCATGATTTCACCAACGGCTGTTGTCGTTAAAGTTCATTGGGATGGAGTGTCTGAGTTTAACGTGTTGCTCACGCTGAATAATCTGTTTCCTCGGTCGTTCTCACTCACTCACTCACTCACTCACTCACTCACTCACTCACTCACTCACTCACTCACTCACTCACTCACCAAATCACTCACACACTCACTCACTCACTCACTCACTAGATCATGAACGTATCAGATTGCAGAGGGGGCTTGTCAACAGGTATCATCGGGTTCCCACTCTACGGAGAGTCATGGAATTTGACGTGAACGAGTTTTGTTCACTAGCACCGACAGGACACCAAGTTCCCCCACCCCACCCGATTAGTCGAAGGCTAACAGATCAGTGAGCCGTTTGACCTCACAAACGTTGTCATAGCCTAGAGTTCTATGTATACTATTGTACCCCATGAAAAATCGGATTACAAACAAAATCACTTAACGACTACCAATTTGACGGGATTGGTCTGGGTTACGAACGATGAAAATAGAGTTCATATGAATCAGCGGGTAGAAATATCAGTCCATCAAACAGGATGACATTTTTCGTTGAATGTAATCGATCAGGTATCTCGTGTCCGAATTTCACAAAAACCAAGCTATTGACAACAACACTCATGTTAACTGATGCACGCAAATATATGCCGAGCAAGGAAGATCGATTGATGAGCTTGGAGAACGATCTCCATTCAAGACCATGAACGTATAGAGCAACACTACTCTCATATAAAGTGATCTTTAAAAGAATCATCCGACGAAAAGGGCATTGACGAATGGTTGCTTGTGAACTTTGTGTAAATGTTCACGGCAGGTTTTGGCAATACGGCATAAGTTGTCATTCAACTATGGCCACCAACAAGTAGGAGGAGCAAAAGTTTTCAATTTTGCAATACCTAGGTGTCCGGAATGCAAGTCGTGCAAAACCGAAGCTTTTGATGCGGGAGGAATAACAATTCTGTCATTAGGAGCACATGTCCCTGAAAATTTTTTGAGTCGCTTGTGGAACTCAGGAAATCAATACCGAACATCTACTCGCCATGCATATCAAACACGTCTTCGTTTCACGCAAAAGATCTGGTCGACTAGCAGGTAGTGGCTGCGTGAGCAAGCTGTCAGCAGTGGAGGTTTCTTCAGAAATGACGTCGCGGGACGAGTAGTCAGCATACGGAATGGATGATGCTTTGCGATGCTGAATGTCATTAGCCTACGTTAATTAAATTGCACTCCAGTACTGAGCCATGGCTGCCGACAATTTAGCTAACGACCGATGCGGATTATAGGTGTACTTCAGTGCTTCGTGATCCGGGGCGATGGTGAAGTGAGTGCCATCGAAGTATTTATGCAAACTAGTAACAGCCCAATCAACAGCCAATGCCTCAAGTTGCGTTTGTGAATATTTGCCGTCAGCAGTACTGAGTAGGCGAGAAATGCACAAAACTGGATGATCCTTCTGTCCTTACTGGGCTTCGATATCGATAGGAGATGCTTCCGTAATAACATTGGAAGATACATGTGGGAAAAACTAGGAAGTATAACATAAGTAGATAAGAACGGTAATAAACCATGTGTGCATTGTTCGTGCACCGAAGACCATCGAAACTTTTGCTGGGAGAAACGATCTAATAAAGTGACAGTTCTACAAGCAATAGTGAAAACAATGGAACTCAGAAATAGAGAAAACAAACTTATCAGGACAGATGGCTGCATCGTGCTCAGGAAATGTGTCCAGCAACAAACGCAAATGATCATCATATACCTTCTTGGTGGGAGCATTTAAAACAATATCATATTGGTAATCACGAATACCTTGTATGTCAGAAATGAGAAAAATTATTATTGTCTTGAACAACTGAAGGGGAAACACCAAGAACGAAAAGCAGGAAATTTTACTGATACGAAACAAACGGGCAATAATGGTGATTTGTGCACGGAACTGCTCATCAAACGGAAGCCGTAGAAATGCATCTTTCGAGTAAATTTTCGGAAAACATTCTAAGCCGTGGAACTGGAGTAGAACATCTTCAGGTTTAGGAGTGGAATAATTGCACTGTTTCAGCGGTTAGTTTAACGGATTCTGGAAGCCTTGCCCGTTGCCTTTTGGCGGAGTCACAATTACATTGTTGACACTGATAATACTGAACTATTTATTCCTGAGACTGTTGTACGAAAATCCGTTCCAGGTTTAGAAATCCTTCTTATTACCACTACTATAAAGGGTATCACTGGATATGGGTTACCAATTTTAAGTTCCTATACACTTCCCCTCACAGATTATGATGGCAACTCCTTCGAGTTTGGTTCTGTTGTTACTAATTCAGGATCTTCCATGTTAGGGCTGAATTTCCTGAATGACACTGGTAGATCTCTCTATCTCCTGTCTTAGAATTTCCTGTGTACAGCTGATCTCTTTTTTTCGATGTTCCAAATTCACGGTTAGCATGAAAATTTCCCACATGAAGCTGAAATTACATGGTGACCTTTATTTAAAGCGTCATGTTCTGCCTTACTGTTTGTGAAAACCCGTGAAAAAGATATCGTATTCCTAAGTTTATGATCATGTGCTCGAAACTGTCAGCCTCCTTTAGATCCAGGGTAGGGGAATACCTTGAACCATTGAATCAAGATATATCTATCTCAAGGTGCTTCTGTGGTACGTGTTTTCGACGAAGTTTGTTGTTAGAAGTGGCACGGTAATTACCACAAATACTGAGAGTTCTGCCATCTGATTTTCAAAGTATAACGCTGGACGACGAACTGACAATTTCGATACCCTTTATAGTAGTGGTAATAAGAAGGATTTCTAAACCTGGAACGGATTTTCGTGCAACAGTCTCAAGAACAAATGGTTCAGTATTATCAGTGTCAACAATGAAATCATGATGAATCTTACCACCGACCAGAAAAGAATGCAGAATATGTGTCTGAATTGATACATTTGCAGTGGGAAAAAATCTGAGGGAATCATTACAAGGCAAATGATCTGCTGAGCTGGAATAATACGTCTCAGAATTCCGATGGACTGACTGAATGTGACCAATTTTGTCACATGAAATACTTGACATCACGGAAAGTACAAGTTGGCCGAGATCGTAACTTTCCGCACGAATCACATTGGCCAAATGTAGCATTCATTTTAAGTGCTTCATTCTGACTGCTCTGTCAGTAGGATAGACAGGTATTTCTTCGGTTGAATTCGCAGGGAGTAATTGGAAGAATTCTACCTTACAGAGATCTGTGACCACAGAACATGATATGAGACGTGTGTTCAGTAAGAATATTCACATTTTGATATGGCTCCCAGACTTAACCGACATGTCGAAGAGTAGATAGAGTTTTCGCAATCCCCGAATTAGTATGGCATAATGAAGTAGCTCCCATCATGGACTACGCAAACCAAAGTAGCGCACAGAAATCAAATTGTTGATCGGAGCTGCTCAATTGAACATAATGATCCGTTTATTCACAATGAACGAGTTCATATTGTTTTGCACAACACTAACAGTCCAATCCATTCGTGTAAGTGGATTTACACCAGTACTCAGGGGTGAAAATGATATATTTGAATGTATGATTTGTAAACTCCAGTGTGGTTCACTGTTTTCTCTAGTGAACAACGCGATCTAATTTTTCTCGCAACAAATCAAAGTCGCAATCTAGCTACTGCCATTGTTTCCAGTAGTAATGGTAGAAATTCAAATCTCCATGGGTGTAGCAACTCCCGAAGAACACACCGTACATCGGATTGTCATCATTTGTCGGATCCCCATGGGTTTCAGTCGTCACACTGTGATCGGATTGGTGGTACACATTGTGAATATGACCAGAATGGCAAACCGCATTATGAGAGCGGCAGTCGGAAGGGAAATGGAATTCGCCACTTGAAAGGCGACGAGACATTTGCGCTGGTTTGCATTCGGGAATCACCTTGTTGACCGGCTTCGGTTCACGTGTTTGTCGCGAGCTGGCTGGTTTGCGAGAACAAAAGTGTTGGTAGTGCAATACGGAATGTTCAGTCGTCGCTTCCGATACGTCATCGAATTGCTCACATATTGACCGGGCCTCAGAGTACGTGAGGTCGAGCATCAAAATTAGTTCCATTTTTAGTTAAGATGATTTACACCAGCAATCAGACGGTCACGCAATCGGGTCTCCAATTGGTCCCCGAAATTACACTTCACAGTGCGCATTTGTAGCATCAGGATGAACTGACGAATTTTCATGCTGGGATCATGAACCAGCGAATGGAACTTGGCACGTTCGGTCGCCTGAAAATGGACCGGAACTACGTGACTCAGTAGCAGAGCCTTCAACTTATCGAACGAAACTGAGCAGGGGCTCTCGAGTATGCAAGTTTATTTCATCAACGAGTACATTGACCGGTAGCCAGCCATTGAGAAGAATTAGTCTGATTCTCTTTCTTCACATCCTTTCGTATGGTGCGTCACAACTGGGATCGTTCAATGCAGTCTTCAATCTCAGATGCTCCAGCTTGCAGGTTTTAACTGTTCAGTACTGTGCAGATATATAATGCAACACCAATTGTAATATCCGCAATACCCGGACTGATAGGATGTGATGGAATCACTGCAACTCGAAACAATACAAACCAAAATAACAGGGACGCAAAGCCTGCGAAATTGCGCGTTAATTGTATTGCAGAACTAGTTTGTATCTATTTCCTCAAAGCAAATAATTAATATAGAATAGAAGTTGGACGATCACAGCTAGCTTTCGCTGTGTGTGTTTTGGGCTATCCTGAATCGCCGAAATCCCTTAGTGTAGGTAACCTTGAAGCTGCTCCTCGATGCGTCACTTGTGATGGTCGTGAATCGCCACAGGTTTACTCTCATGTTGGAAGAGTGTTCTCACCCCAAGGAGAACGGTTAAGCAGGAACGAGTTAGTTTTAGAAACGCACAACGCACCCTAGTTTAGTTGACTCTCAAGGTTGACCCAAAAAGAAGTAAAATGATAGGACTTCATTTTCACCCAACAGTTTCTGCATTCCAAGGACATCAAGGATATATGGCAGAGGACCAACCTACTCCGTGGTCAAAAGAAGAGTATCCCCTCTGACGTTATGAATGTTGATCATCTGAATTCTCAGTTTGTTCGCTATCCGAAGGACCGTCTCACAGTTCTCTATAAGACTTACAATTAGGAAGTTAAAACATCTCCAGCAGGGAAGTTTTCAAGCATCTATTCTATTTTCCGAACTGATTATTATAGGTTATTCCCGCCTACTGCACTGCGGCCTTTCTCGTGTTGTTAATGACAAGAACGAAGTTTTATCTGAACTGGTAACCCGTTTTGTATTGTGAGACTTTTCTTCTTTTTTCTCTCGACAGCTGAAATGTACCACAATAACGCGCTCAAGCCAGTGTAACAACAATAATAATAATTGGGAAATATTAGAAATTGCTTACAAGCAGATATCCAATGTTCCGCTGCATAATTTGTCAACTGCGTGAAATCATGACTGCTTGGGGTGTTTATTAAGCCACATAGTACGGATCCACTTGTTGCACAGAATTACTTCTGTCTTTACCAATGTACACGCAAAATGTGGCTGCTTTGCAGACTCGAATATCTCAATGACAGAATTTTGTTCTGAACGAACTGAAGGTTTACTCGCATTTCTTCAGTCTTCTTGCTGCGGCACGCAAACATTGCAACAGCCTTAAGAGGACCCAGTTCACGTGATTCTTCTTCACGCTGAATCATTTAGGTTTGGACAGATACGCGACAATACTGTTAGCATTGATCGTCCCAAAACAGCATACGGTAGTGGTAGCATGATGCTTCTGATGAGATTAGATGTTAATCTCGCACGACGCGCTGATAACAATTATGTCACGTCAGGGCTTACAGAAAGCACTACGTGCTATTTCTTCGAATGGGGTCATACTGTCACGGTCAGATCAGCAATCCATTGATCCTTGTACGTTGAAGTTAGCGTTACGGTGTACTTTCACCATCCATGCATGCTTAGTCCAATGTAATAGACAGACAGACACGCACACAGTCGTGCTCATACGCATAGCTGTTCACACATGCTCGTGTTCATGAATGCCGATCAATGACATGCCAATAGATCTTGACTTGTGTTGATCACATCGTGTCTGACAACTGTTGATTTGTCAGGTTATCACCATTTACTCCTCCCGGATTGCTTGTGTTTCTCTGAGCACAGATGTGTTGAGTCATAACTGCCTTCTGCAATTACTCAGAACAACCTTTGGCTACGAGCATGTACTGTCACCCATAGCTAATTCGATGGCCGCTTGAGATCTGTTCTGAAATTCACTTTCGGATACACCCAGCCACCAACGATAGATACAGTGTAGAATCACATTTAGCAATTACTTTCAGTCACTCGTGGCAATCGATGGTACGTAAAAACTGGTTGGTAATATACAAGTCAAGCTATGCGTTACGAACTAGGGCAGAAAGGACAAAGATATTTCGAATCCCTTCAGCTAAAATATAAGAAAATCTTAGATTGTGCTTTACTGTCATTGGACATCATTGTGGGGTACAAGGAACACAAATTACGATTTCAGCAAGCTGCGGTAGACTCGAAGCGAGAAGATTAGCGATTTCACTTCTCGTTCTTTGATAGCTATTCGACCACGTGTCTACGGTGACATTCAACATTGTGACTTTGAATAATATATGTTGCTGCAAGCATTGATAAGCCGTGTCTAGATGAAATGTCTCGAGAACGCCTGTGTTGTGATCGGTACTTGCACTGGAAAAGTTGCAATACTGCCACGAATGTAGTACACGCTCAGAACCGAACTGAGCGCACTGAAGGAATGAGAACACCGGTTGAAATGGAACTCGATTTTAAATTGTACTCTGCGCAATCTTTATGTGCAAGTATTGAAGGATGTAGTAAAACAGCACAAAGGAATATCATTACCAGTCATCACAGCCTGCTATCAAGAAAGAAAAACTCTAACTGGGAACTGTGCATGTGGCATTGTGCGGCAAATTGAAATCCGCAGTCGTCAACTCACCGCTTTCCCTAAGACGGATTCTATCGGAAAGACAGTCATTCATCGGATCACAAAAGTTCTGCTGGCGCGCTCTCCCCCTATCTTCCCACTCCCACGACAAAAGGCTTTCCATTGTTTTCAATGTGGCGGTAAAATACATCCCATGCGGAGTGGAAACACAGCAATTTCCTATATATCCACCGGGGAAAGTGGCCACAATGATAATGTGAACAGGTCAAAACACGATCTCGAAAGGTTTACAAAACGACTGTTGACCAAGACACTGAAAGGATTTCTATCCATAACACTTCAACCACAAATACCATTAGTTGCACGACGGCTCCATTGATGATCATACTCCATGTCAACAACCAACCAGTTTCCTTTGAAATCGATACAAATTCAGTCCTGATCTTACGTAACAAGGACAGTTAGGCATTACTTACTCCATTGACTCCACAAATATCCAACTTCATCCATACACCAGACAGCATGTAAGATTCTAGGCACCTTGTTCATGGTTCCTATGGTTGAGATGCAGAAGAATTACTGGTGTATCTTACAGATTAACATGGACCTACCGTAGTAAGTCGTGGTGGGACAAAACAATTTCCAGACATTCTGCTCTCTGTAATTCAGGTTCAGCTTCAGCCTTACCTTAGTTCCGTATTGAAGTCCCATCAGAAATTGCTTGCCAACGAAGACGACCCACTTCACCACAAAGTCGAATATCCGTCCTACATTTTGGAAGCCTTGTTCAGTTCCATGTGCGCTGCATGATAATGGGCAGTCTGAGGTACTGGCGGAACAAGAGTACGGTTCATCCCATAAGTAACACTCGAAAGGTGCACAAAACTGACACGTTGCAAACATGTCACTTGAGGCGAATGAGAACATGGGTGATTGAGCAAAGCACGAACTACGTGGTCAGCTCCGTTGGGTAACGAAATTCAGTCAAGCTGCCGACAGGTCTTGGTAGAAATCCAGGTGATAAATGTCACTGATTTGATTTTAAAATAGGTAAGGGTAAAGAACGATGTCTTAGTGGACACCGAACTTGTTGATCACTGGTTTGGGGGAATAATTTCCTAATCTGGTTTACTGCATGCTTTCAGTGAAGTAATTAGATAACCAGGCAAACAACTGTTTGGGCATCCAGAAAATCCTCATTTGGCAAGGAGCCGTGGTCGAGGAATAGAGTCAAACGCGGAAGAACATTCAAGGAAAACAAACTTGACTCAGTTCATTTTGTTGTTCAAAAATCTACTCAAAAAAGGAGTAAAGGAGGCTTCATCGTCTAGAACGCATCTAATTGGGTGACATGAAAGCTGGAAATGTTCACTGGGACGTTCACGTGTGGGTGCAGGTGCGTGAGGATGGCTTTTTAGTCAGTTGGGCAAAAGCGTGTCGTGATGGCTGTTATTGAGATTAGTCCGGACGAACGTGAATGTGATCCGTCGTAGAATTCTGCTTCACTTATACTTTATCGGTTCATCTGCAGCTGTGATAGCACTTCCATCTGCGGAACAAACCAACGACTCTCATGACGGATTTCAAAGCATATTTGCAGTTGACCGATAAAATCGATGGTATGAAACACGAAACTTCCACCGACAACCGAGTAAGAAGTTAACTCGATTTGATTTTCTAAACTAGTGTTATATAATCGCAATTTGAAGCTGTTAGCACTGCACCAAGCTAAACTAATCAGACTGCGTAGCCCTGTTCGTTGTGTGCAGAAATTGCTGTCACGGGAAATCGGCTCATCATGGAGATAACGGTAGTTCTTTATGGTGTAAATTTAATACTCCATGTCCATCCATTGTAGTTGCAAACATCATTTGTATAAGTTTCATACTGGTTTATCTAGACAAGTTAGAGTAGACAACGGAACGTCTACATTGCGCAGCATTTGTCTTTGTTTTGTACAGACCAGTTGAATAGAAGTACTGAGTGCTTCAAATGTCCGGCTGGTAAGTGGGTAGCCCCATCAATTGTGTGCAGGTTTACATTTAACCAGATGTCCATTTTATGTAATCTCTGGTAATGAAGCTGATAATCGACTGAACGTGCCAAACTTGGTCAATCAATCAATGAATCAATCAACACACCTCCACTCACGCACGTGGCGAAACCAGCCGTGTGAACATTAAAATAACCGCCCGACCTAACTAGATAAAACAGACTCAGTCGGCCAGGCCCCACGAGGCAACAATTTCACTGGAGGGACATGTTCGGGATAATTCAATTTTTGATTAAAATAGCCTGTTTATCGTTTACATTAATACACTGTAATCCGATGTGTTGTTTCTTTGCCTTCTGATTTATCTTAGCGGGATGGTACGGTAGGAGTTGCGACGGTGATTGGTTGCTCAAGCCGATCGCAAACAAATTGCAGAATGGAAACGTAAGGGACCACAACACAAGTGTTGCCCTGATTTTTGTCTGCACAATATCATCCGTTTCAAGCAAGAGGTCTCCGCTTTTCTCCAACAAATCCCAAGTTATTCTCGAGCACTTCAACGCGATGCACGTCTTAAGGCCCTCCGTGGTCCTGTGTCTACCTTCACGTAATTTTGTTTCAAGTAGGACCACAGAAGGAAGTCTAACGTATTTAGATCCGGAGACTTAAGAGGCCATTCATCTGGTCAACTGCTTTCTGTACGACGACCCTCAGAAAGGCTTCCAATGTATTGCCGAACATATGTCACGTAATATGTGAGTGTTCCATCTTTCTATAACCATACACAAGATAGTACCACTGGTGCCATCACTTCCAGTAAAAGAGAAAGAAAATTCTGCAGGATATCCACATACGAAATTCCCATTGAGGATAGGCAACGTGGAATCTGTTTGTACCTGTGACGTTTATTTAGTACTTTATGCTCGGTCGTATTTAAGAACACAGTTTATGTAAATTTCAGATTGTTTAAATTCGTGATTGAGGAGAGTAAGCAAAATATCACGTACTGACATCACTACAACCCAGAACTACGCCAACCGAAATTGCAAGTTGACTAAGGCTGCGGAACTGCATATTAATTCTATTACCGAATTCATTTGTGTAGATGTTACATCTAGGGAAGTAATGGCTAAATCAAAAGTTAGTCAATCACAGTGAGCTATCGTTGTGTCTGTTCACGGCGATGCTGATTTGCTGGAGCTCCTCAGCGCATCCAGCTAGCCACGAAGCTTTACCGAACAGTGTCCCGTGTGATGCCTGCTGAACTACCACGGTGGAGTTTTCTTCGGATTTTATCCATCTAAAATCATTAGAGATCCCTCTTCGTCCCACTTATTCTCGAAAAAGACATCAATCTGCTGAAACCTCTTATCACCGCTTACGATCGTTGTGATCCATAATAGCTGGTTTCCCATGTTCCACCAAAATGCCTTCAATCAATAACCCCATTACGATCGATAATCACCCACACCGAATTTCTTTGTTGGTCCTGGATTGTGCGCTTGTGCTCACACACACAGATGCGTTCACCCAGCAACCCAGCTTTCTATCAAGGCCTGTCTGCTCCATAGTCCTTTTAGTCGTCAGGATTTAGACATTAAATGAACTAAATTTCGAGACCGAACGCAGATGAACACATTGTTCGTGGCTCATCTCGATCACCAAAGCTCTTAGGCGTGTGATCCGCATGCAGCTGTCGAACGTAACTTATGAGACGCCTTCGGCACTCAAATCCACTGCGAGCGGTTCACACGGGATTTTGAAGTCACGGTTGTATCAAATATCTACGTCATATTATGCACCGAGTCAACGTGACAACCAGCCATGGTAACAATTCAATTATGAGGGCCCAGGAGCGAACAGTGTGTCAATCTCAGTTTGTACACAATTTTGTGCACTGCTAACCGCACGAACTCAGCTTGTTTCTCCTTTCTTTCTGCAGTGGTCTGTTTCTCGTGTATTGGTCTCATCGGTGGTGTTTTGGCACCACCACATGCTCATTGTGACATCAGAACGCGTTTTCAGAGACAGGCAATAGTTTTCAATGATACATTCTCAAGTCTTTACAAATCATATAGGTGATAGTTGTGCTTAAATGGTCAAGGGTCATTCGGATTGGACATAATCTGTGGGATGGGGAAGGGGAAGGGGTGGGGGTGAGGTCAGATCGACGAGTCGATCCGCATGACTAGGTCGTGACTGTCACATGGTTCGGAGCTGAGTCACTGGGGTGAGGGTGGTCTATCGAGTCTATCGAGTGCCCCCAATCCCCACAAACACATCCGCTTGCACACACTGGCCACTGCAGAGGCGATTAACATCCATCTTTTCGCACATGCTCTGTGTGCTCTGTGCATAACTGTCACCTATATGATGTGTAAGAGCACGATTAGGAATCACTGAAAACAATTGTTCGCTCTCCAATGTTGCTTTTTTAATGTGACCATGGGACTGTTCTAGAAATTCGTTCAAGCCCTCGAATTATCCTGGCCGCAAGTGGACCATCCCCACCCCAGTGACTCAGCTCCGAACCACGTGACAGTCACGACCCAGTCATTCGGATCGACTCGTTGATCTAACTCCATCCACCCCAACTCCCACAGACTATGTCCAATCCGAATGACCCTTGACCATTAAGCACAACCATCTCCTATATGATTTGTAAAGACTTGAGAATGTATCACTGAAAACAATTGTTTGTCTCTGAAAATATATATATATATATATATATATATATATATATATATATATATATATATATAGACTACTTCTGAGCTTGACGGAGAGGTGTACCATCTGTCTTCATGCAAGCAATGCGTCTTTTAATTTTCAGGTATTCACATTTCATCGCAAGTATCCTAGTACATAGCGCAACATGCAGAATAGGAACCAAATAATGAATTGACAGAATGCGTAAAACAAGCCTTCTAAATTTTGAAGCACAAAATTCAGCAACTAATCCACCACTGATCGCGACTTTAGGCCATATGTTCCGCATGGATTCCAATCAAGAATGCTGTGGGATTCTTTTCGGTAGTCACATTTTGTAACTGAGCAGAGATACGAGCATGGAAAGGTTTATTGAACGAGTCACTCTTTTGTCTTGCTTGTTTGTGTCTTACCCGTCAGCTATTCTATGGTTTACTTTTGTCCAATCGAACAAACATTTTGACTTCTGGTACTCACAGTACTTGACCGATCTTACACTGACTACATTTCCACCAGGACAATCGAATTCGCTCATCAAATCAGGAAGTGATGGTCAAACTGAAACCGGCTTTCATCAAGCCCCACGACATCATTGCTGCAGCCAAGGCGAACATTCTATCCGTTGGTGCGTCAGAATGCCTTTTGATTTCAACTGAACTAGCAAAATGGTCGGATTGGGTACTGAAGCTTGCACTACACGATCACGTCTACTTCAGTCAAGATCATAGATATCAGTTAATTGTGAGACCCACTTATATGACTCCATTCTGAGCATTCCTATACTTAAACACTGTACATCCACAGACTATGTCAAATATCGGCTCGGATCATAGAACGCGATCTATTGTAGCTAGATGTTCGGTTATTCACGACGTTGTTAGTTGGAGTAAAATATTCATCAGAACTGCGGTTTTCAGCATGAATTCTAAATCATTATTGCTTCGTTGTATGTTTGCAAAAGTTAGTGAAAAAGCTTCAGAACAGGTGGGCATAATTCACAATGAGTTCAGTTCAGTCCGCTAGTCATGCACCATGTGGGATTGTGGTGGTTTCTATCTCAGCAATAACCTCACTTGGGAACTGGCATGTAAGTCGACGGGTGAGAAGTTTCATCGTATGTTAGAAGATCTTTAGTCTTGGACTGTGTGGATCTCTTGTTCGCCAGTCAGGGGGATAAATGTGTCCAATACATAAAGTTCATTAGTCAGGCGTTTCATAAATTTCCTCATTGTGAGGGACTGGTAGACCCTCACGATCAAACCTTTAACTGGCTTAATGTGCATTACATACACTGTAATTCCATTCAGAGTATACGTCTCAATCATTGTAGCCTACTGAGTCACATAACAATGACTTATCTTTGATGCCATTCATACTATTCGAAGGGGCTTACTTGTGGTGGGATCATCAATTTGGCTTTAGCTTCCATGGAAAATACTCAGCAGTAAAACGTACCAATCAACAGGTGAAGATAAATTCGAATGTTTCTGGTTATTATTGCAAATCAAATAATAAGAGTTCATATTACGATCATAGAGATGAATATTATACATCTCTCATGCTGTGTTTTATCAAAGTTCTCACCGTGTGGTGTTTCACATGAACTGAAAAGAAAAAATTGTAAATGAGTCTAAACCAGTGACCATCCATATAGGCCATGTAAGTTCCATGTTCATGATCCATTATTCCCCAAGTGTTTATTAATATTTTGTTAGCGATTTTCGTTTTTTGATCAGTCTACTCTAAATCAACGGACTCTGTCCGGAAAATGTTGATGTATTTCAGACTCACAAGCATTTTCGCTGTCAAATATTAGACAACCTCAAAGCACTTGATTGCAACTTATTCCGTAAATCCTATCTCGGACGATCAGAACGAGCTGGTGCAATACCGTTGTATAAATTGAACGACTGCTTGGTAGTCCAAATTTTGGTCATCCATTTGGAGTTACTAGTGTGAGCCTGCTCACGACCACGGGGAACCAGCTTCACACAGATGGTGGACGTTTGCAATTGGTTGCGGCCTGTACTGCCGACGACCTGGGACGTACCGTGTTGACTGAAGCCTGCTGATCACCACCTGATCAGTTCGATCACTCTCAAATGAAGCTGGAGAGTTGTAGTCTCTGGGTGGTTGGGTTTCCAAGCATTCAGATTGTCTCAACCCAGGTTCCCTAAGTATTTGATAAGCAAAATCGACATGTGTGGGACTTGGAACAATATCTGTATCAGCGGAAACATTAGGAACCTGGTAATGAATTTGCTCCACATATCTCCGGTGCACCAACGCAACGTCCATGTCCCAGAGCATTTCCAACCGCTGGTCGTAAATAATTTCCACTTTAGTATGAGATATCAGCGGATTCAATGCTTCTTCGATACGAACGGAGTGATCAACACTTGATTTATATTGCTGAACTGGAAAGTGTGATGCCATGGGCTGTATTTATGTATTACAGCAAGATATTGTCCACAACTCTTTCAAGCTCTTGAGTATTTGACGGATTATTTGGCCTTACAACATAGTTCAGTGTGCAAAGGAAGGTTTCGGTCACTTCATTCAACTGTGGATGTTTGGGTACAGCGATTAGGCAGCAACATCCTACTCCAATAAGCTAGGTGGTAATCATTTCAACAATGAAGTGGCTTCCGTTTTCAGTAATCAACGAGTGGGGCACTACTTCCTAACTAATTGTACTCCTCCATTCAGTTAGTGTGAATCCCGCTCCAGATGAAGGAATCAGAATGCATGTATGTTATAGTATTATAGCATGATAATAACTAACTAGGTTATGAAAAGTCATCACAACATGCCATAAGAGTACAAGAGTAAAACTGGATAGAGAGGGATATAATTCGAGTGCAAATTCACCACTGGCAGCAAAAAATCGTCGTATTGGTTTACGATGCATTGCAGTTAGTCGATGGAGTCAGTGGATTCCAGGCAAACAAAAAGTGCCACATATTGTAGACAAATTCCAATTGGACGTCCGCGCAATGTGTCCCAACAAACGTGACTGATCTTGATGGAATAGCGCTTCATCTACCCTGCTAAGATTCATGGGTAATGCTCATGATCTAAGTCCCCATTGAGATTGGAACATGGCGTGAAAGTGCGTGTGTGTGCTTGTGTGTGTTTGTGTAACTCCCACAGATCAGTCGTTTTACAATGCAGGTTGGCTGTCAGTGTCTTGTTTCATGTCAGCCAATTTCACTGTGTTCTTTCTTTGGTTGTGAACGGACTAGACTCGAGACGAGAAATGTGGATTCACGTTGTCATTTTTTAATCGATTATCAGTATTGTTCTGGATATTCGGTTTCATAAGTAGATTGATGGTTTCAACTAAAACAGCTCGTCTAGAATCTGTTTCACTGTGTTTAATACATGGGAAAGAACATAGACATGAATCAAACAGTTTCTGGTACTGTGATCCAACCTGGTTATCCAAGTCACAGTGAGTTTGTAATAATACGAACGATTTCATAGCGGCCTCTTCAATTACTCGTAAATCCTAATAAGTCACACAGAATAAAGCTAACCGAATGAATACTAATTCTCTTTGAAAGTTAAAATTCAGGTGTCGTGCAACGCTATTTGATGAGTTTACAACCAAAAGATGCAAATATCGACCCCGTGACTTGAATTAGGATCATGAAAGATGTAATGTTGTAGTCTACTGCACCAGTTGCCGGTCTTTTGAAACTTGTTCCTTTCCAGTTCTGTGAGTTTATGTGGCTGTTCATTTCGAAAGTCCGTACAAGATCTATAGAAAACACAATGATAGTAGAATCTACTTCCGATCAAATTGTTCAGTAATAACCGCATCGTCTCGAATCACCGCTCAGCGATTCAAATTTCACTCCCTTCTTTGTCAATTCTTTTCCGCTATCCATGACTAAAGCTATCCGTAACTAATTGTGATTAGCTTGGAGCTCGAACAGCCGTTAAGTCGTTGATCTTGGGTATGATGGCATTTAAATAGCTATAACATCTTTCAGATGCGGATGGAGGTTTATGATTTGTTTCGGTGGCCACAACTGTTACCGTAGTTTCTGATGTCATTGGACTTTGAATTGGTAAGTTCCAGAAGACGGTCAACCCCGTACGGTCTTTCACAAACGGAATCAATATGAACGTGGACGTCAAAGACCATGTGACTTGGTGAAATCCATCGTGTGCTCCTATTGAAAAGGATACATTTTACCATTTTCATTTGCGTCACAGGTGTTATTTTTTATACATTTTCATTAGTAACCATCCAATTTCTTGCCCAAAAAGTGAGCAATTCGGATGGCATGTGATATTTTATTTTCGAAACAACATGATATAGCTACGATGATAACAAGTGGAACTGGATCGGTCGCATATGTCACCGAACTAAATAAGAGGTTTCCACTGGATTCTGAGTTGTTCTGCGATACGTTTGAGTTAATCTTTGATCACCGGATCCTGAAAGGAATTGCAGAAGAGATGATGCACCCAGTTTTGTAGGCGTTCTTTGGAACATAAAAGCAAATATTATTGCTGTTTATTGAGGTGCTGACTGACAGTATATTCATTTTAATTCCCGATTACATGTCAGTGCAAACCATATTTTCAGGATTCTAAAGATTTGGTAGAGTGATGATAGTGCATGGAACATCTCATCGTGTGATGTGTTTTACAAGTTGGTTGACAATCAAGAACCTGACCACTGTAAATGTAGAATCTACTGAATCTAATGGAGAGTGGCCACGGAGTTTTGTGAAGAAATGTTGCCTCTTCTTTCCTTCGTTCAGACAGCTGTTGAAAATGTGCACCATAGAAACACAATCAGAATTTGCGTTAGGCTACACATATTTTAACATAGGACATCCGACAATTTCTGTGAGACCAAAGAACAAATGAACCACAGAAATTGAAAAATGGAATAAATCTGTTCACATTTAGTGTGGAGCGATTTATTCCAGCAACACGGATTAGGTATTGAATTCAATATCCTGGTTTAGCAGTTCTAATGCAGACACCGTTGAAATTCGAATGAAATGTTTAGTTTTTGGAATTTATGCTTCCTTAACAAAAAGCGTTACAACATGATACATACTTTTATATCAGTTTGAAGAAAGTGCCTGAAAGTTATTCGCCAACATTTAAAAAGCTCCCCATCAGGGCTTTTATGGGGTACTTGTTTTGATTGGACTTCTGAAATTTCCACAGGTTTGCTACTGTTAATGCATACACCAAACGAATGAATGGATATACCCAAGACAGTAGGATTAAAACTCCCATGGAAGGTACCCATCCGAGGCATTACATGGCAGCAAATTATTTCTCCAAGAAGAATTTAAAATCGGATGGGGACTGGAAGAATGTTACTTTTCAACCCAGTGAGGTCTTCATTGTTCATAGTGTCATAGGAAATACCTCACCAACTAAGGTAGCAATGAGTTATTCCACTTCATTTCAACTGATGTAGTGAGTTTCAAAACGTAAAAGTCACTGAATGAATGTGTTTTGGAAATTCCTTCCCATGGATAACATTTTAACGAGTCCTTAGTCTCGCTATAGAGCACGGGATATAAATTAAAAGTCGAAACAATTCACAATGATATTTGAATTTCTTCGCAATCGTATCAAGCTACCAACCTCATTGGGCGTATAATGCTGGCTTTTGATCTGGTAAAAGATTAAGCAGATTACTTATTCCTAACTGTCATTGTTATGGCTTGTAATAGTTGACACATAAATACTCTATGAGGACATATTTCGTGCTTCTTGACTAATTATAATTCAAACCCATAAAACATCATTACGCAAGTCGATTGTGTTGGAGTTTTCCCACCGCCTTTTAGAGTAACTTATTTTACTCATGAATAATGGGAAGAAACACTTGTTCTTCCATGGGAAGGTTCTGAGCAAACTATTTTACAGAAAGATGTACAAAATGTGCCGTCATAACCTTATCAAATTCATATTTCCTAGCATGATGAAAGATTCCTGTCATGAATGTAAATTTGTCCATCGCCACAAGAATGAAAAACGGACCGTGTTTGTATGATCTTGATTTCAAGGTCACGTAATACAAGTAGTCAATAGCTTTTTCAAGTGAGTTTACCGTGAATCGCGAAATAACTGACAAAATACCACATGCAAAAGTACTTTTCCAAAATGTTATTTTTACTTCTGTTTTTATTTCTGTTAATCAGAAAGAAAAAGTACTACCCCTGATAGGATCAGTACTCATGCCCGAAGTGTGAAAACCAGATGCGATGAATTTTATTTACATGACTTTAAAAATTACTCATAATCAGCTATTCAGCAAATTTTGTTTCTCAGGCATCAGTCAAACAGTGCATGTCAACCAAGGCCATACAATGTCGGTTCCGTTCAGAATGGTACAGAGCCAATTTGAACAATATTCAACTGTATAGAATTTTATATTCCCAACCCTTAAAAGGCATTGTGTGTTTTAAAATAAATTACGGAAGTAAAGCTCAAAAAGAATAGAAAATACTTTAACTTACAAATTTCGACAGAACCTGTAGGTAATTCACACTCTGCACACGGTTATTTGAGGAACTCACAGTTGAAAACGGTCTGTCTACAAATCACTGTGACATGGTCAGCCTGCCACGATTGAGTGTCTCAGACTACACGAAACCCGGAGGAATCTAGTAGCATTTAGTGCTTAGTAAAACAAAATACACTCCAAACTTCTGTTTATTGGTCACTTTTGTGCATTTTATTAGGATGTCAGTAACTGTGCTTTTGTGGTGTGACCTACAAAAGGACAGCCTGAACAGCGGCCTTTGCCTATCGTCATTCACCCTTTTGTGAATCGCGTAGCTTTCCACTTTTTGAAGTGCTTACTGGATGGCGTCACCGTGCTGAGCTTCACACTCGAATTTTTCTGAATGTCATTGGCATATTTACTTCTAAGCACTTTATCATGTTCGTCCAATTTGTGAATTATGTAAATATGCTTTCCCGAGGATTTCAGAGCACCAGATTAGGCCTTACTGATTTAGAACGGTCAAGATTAAAATCCACAGCTCGTCTGGTTTAAATATTCACGAATACAATAGAAGTTCAGTTCTAAGGAAGCACCACCAATACCACTCACGTCCCTGTAAACTCCAACATCCTGTTGTGTTTCGTACGATCCCATCCCGGTCCGTTCAACTGTTTGATCCAAGGCACTTCCCATGTGCGTCATGATGCGTTTGATTCGCGCGAAACTGATTCAAGTGGAGGAAGATTTGGGGAATTAAGGGAACAACTCGTTTTACTTTAAATGCCAGAACAAATGGATGAGCTTTGACTGAAGCAGAATTCTTGATTATCGGTAAATTATCTCCGAGCTAAGTTGCTCATATAGATTCAAACATAAATATAGCAAACAAGAATTCAAATGGAGAGTGGTCGGAATCCCTGCAGATACGGCAGTTGCATTCAATCATCTAAGTAATAAATGGTTTCCAGTTTGTGAAAACTCATTG
>CANUEZ040000064.1:9237500-9275000 GCA_948099385.1 Fasciola hepatica
GATCATGATGATGAAGATGATGATGATGATGATGATGATTATGATGATGATGATGATGATGACGCTGATGTTGTTGATAATGTTGATGAAGTTGTTGATGAGTTTGATGTTGTTGATGATGCTGATGACGTTCATTTTGGTGTTGATGATGATGCTGATATTGATGATGACGTTGATGATGTTGATTGTGATGGTATTGATTAATATGTTGTTCTTGATGTTGATGAATTTGGTGATGCTGATGATGATTATGATGATGATGCTGACGTCGAAATCGATGACACTCTTTATGATAGTGAATTTGATTTTGATGTTGATGAGGTACATGAAAACTATGATGTTCACAATGATGATGATGATGACGATGAAGATGATGATGATGATGATGATGATGATGATGACGATGATGATGATGATGATGATGATGATGATGATGATGATCCTGATGCTGATGCTGCTGCTGCTGATGATGATGATGATGATAATGGTGATGTCGACGATTATGATGATGATAATGAATATTGTGATTATGTTAAGGATGATGATGTTGATCCGAATGAAGCAGATAAAATTGAGAATGACGATTATTTTGACGATGATTAGGCTTTTGCTTATTTAAATACTGTCGGTGATGGTGAATATGTTGAGTCAATTGGACATGGTATTGATAATGAATACGACGATTCAGTCCATGATGATGATTATGAATATTCGGGTGATGATTAGGATCCGAATGACGATGATGAACATGATGAGGATAGCGATGGTGGTGATGCTTCGGATGTTAACGGTGATGAATATAATGGTGATGATGATAATGATGACGGTAATGGTAATGACGATGACGATGTTGTTGATGATGATGAAGATGATGGTGATTATGATGATAATGACAGTGATTATGTTGGTGATGATAACGTAAAGGATGATGGTGAATATTATAATGGAAACATTTATTTACACGATGATGATTCGGTCGATGATGATGATGATGATAATTCGATTGAAGAATAAGATGATAATTGTGATGATCCGAATGATGATGAATTTTTTCCCACCCAGTGAAGAACGAAATTGATGTTGCCATAGAAAAGATGTATCAGTCAGTGTGTTGTGTTGTAGCCGGTAGAAAAAAAGTAATACCTTTATAGCTCCTTTGAAAGCAATGCTGAGCTACGTTGCTCGTGTGTGTGTGTGTATGTATTTATGTATGGATGTATGTAAATATGTAAGTATGTAAGTATGTATATGTGTGTTTGTAGGTATGAATGTATGCATGTACGTCTGTGTGTGTGTGTGTGAGTGTGTGTGTGTGATTCTGCCAACACTTAACACTGACACTCTTAAAGTTATGTTTTAGCAAGCACTTTAGAACTTACCTTCCCCATACAGTTTTGTATTTGTGGGTCATCGTATTTAACCGTGAGGGGCATTTGGTTCAGTGCACACCAGGTGATGATGAAGCACAACACTGCGTTATAGACCATCTCGAGTAGTTGTACCCAGCGTCCATAAATTTCACTGAATACGTTTATGGGCATGCATATATTTTGTTAATCATGCGTTCGGAGATTGAGGCTGTTGCAAAAGACATGCAATTACTGATGCTAAAATTCTAATCCGGTTCACGGAAATTCACCCATTTTGTGATTTTAATCACATGATTGATTAGAAATCGGGTGACTTGCCCTCAAAGGTCCATCAATTTTATCAAGAATTAGTGACGATCTTAGGTGGCCGTTTGACAGTTTTGTCCACCAATAATGCCTCGGCTGTAGTTGCCAAGAAATAGAGCACAATCCGACCTTGTTGGACATAGTTGAGAACAAGCAGATCTCGTTATCATTGCTAGACAACCCATTCTACGTAGGAGCATTGCCATTGAAACAAGACTTATTTTGCATTACACACATTGGAATGACAATAAAATTCCTACAAATCGGGTTTCCCTTGCCTTCGTCTCAAGCGATCTGTCTGTTGCGCATTGCTGTTTGCATAGTGAACATGGAAGAAAAGCAATAAAGTTCTAAATATATTTAGATTATTGTGTATGAGGGAAGTGTTGCGGTTGTTAGTGACATCTTCTTACTGACACTCAAACTCTATTCCGGTCTGAACGAACTCGAATAAAATCTTCGCAATTGTCCTATCTACAGATTCAGTGCAAATGCCTTTTGTCTGATATATACCCGTTTGACTATCTGGAGTGACTGCATTTCTCGCTTGAGGAACCCATTCTGCACAGTTCTTTGTGTAATAGAAGCCAGCAAGTAATCACGTAACCCACATCGATATGCTATTTCATCTTGATGATAGTAACAAATGCGGCATGGCGGCTGAGCCATCGAGGTTGGAATTTGGACGGTGGTGAAGTGTTCCTGAAGCCCCAAGTGTTTCTGTCCTGCCAGAGAGAGGGTGTTCTGAAGGCGTTCACCAAAATGGAACAAGACGGAGTCATCCAACGTGTGACTTCATCCATATATGTGATACTGATTGTGGTGGCGACGAAGAGTGACTGACAGATATTTTAGGTTTGCGGTGGTTATCGGCTAACCTTGAATCCATGTTTACGAAGATGCACTGCAACTGCTATGGAGCCGGAGGACTTCATGAAATGCATGCTCGGCGCCAAGTATTTCTCAAAATCTGACCTTGTCGGTGCATACTTGGAAATTCTGCTGCACACAAAATCTAAGCCACTAGTAACTATCTACATGTCGTGGGGCATGCTGCAGTTCAATTTCTTGCCGTTCGGTTTGCACATATCATCCGGGATATTACAGGCTGCAGTTGACGAGTTGATGCATGGTATCGATGGGGCGATCGCCTTTCAGAATGATGTGCTGATTTTTGGATTCACAAATGACGAAAATGAAGACCGACTGCGACAGATCCTTGATGGGTTCGTGGGACGAAAATCATCGATCAATGCCACAACTGCAAATTCGGTGTCACTGTATTAGAATTCCTCGATCTCATTTGTAATGCAAACGGATACCGACCTGATCCAAATCGTTTCCCACCCCTGATTAAAATCGAGTCGCCTACATTCTAGGCACACATGCGATCTATACTTTGACGCCTGTAGTACCATTCCGGATTCATTCCTAACTTTGCTACAGGAGCCAAACCATCGTTTCTAGTTCAGTCATCCAATGTGTATCAGTGGGACGAGTAGTTTAAAACCCTATGTGGTTTTATTCAGAAGTTCGGAGACCGACCCACACTGGTCCCATTCACGTCATCTAAGCGGACCATGCTGATCACCGTCACATCAGAAACTGGGATAGAAGCAGTTATGGAACAGGGAGGGTGTCAAATCATCTGCATCTCCAGTCTTCTCAATACTACACAGAGTGGGTATTCTCAGACCTGGAAGGAAGTCTTGGCCGTTTTCTAGGCTGTAAGCCGACTAAATATTAACTGTTTGGACTGAAGTTTACGATTGTTATCGACCATCAAGCCTTTCACTTTTTATATAACCCAAACAGATCAGCTACCAAATCCATGGCTGCTATGAGTTAACAATGGAGCAATTACCGCAGATTTTAAATAGTGCGCTGTTGCTCCATAGAACTGAATCGACGTGTTCATAGTATGAATTAGGTCTTGTAGCTGTGTGCACTGACTTGTTTTCCGTCCCTTGAATATCCTTAGTTTCTCTCACTTCAAGAGAGAATCAATAAGTTCCAACTCATTTTTTGTGTTGATTGAGTTTCTTGAACAATGCTAGATTCTCAAAAACTCGCATGAGTATCTTGCGTCTGCTTAGTCCGGAATATGAATTTCATCCGGGGTGAAAGCCTGACTTCTTGATAGTCGCAGACGAATATCGGGGAAATGGATCGTGTTTCCTTGCAGCCAGTTTGTGTGTATGCACTCGCGAATCAACCACTCTCTAAGTATGACCAACATTTCATTTGTCACAGTCCTTGCATTTCACTTTTTATGTAACATTTATTCTTTCTTGGGTTTTGAGTTGCTCTTCTGGTCTTGATATGATTCTTCTCAGAATTTCTGTTGTTTCATGAACAACTGTGATGTCCCGTCATTGAAGCCTGTAGGTTCTTCGTGGTGACAGAATGTCATTGTTATCACCAGAGAATAATTCGGAATATTCATCTGTCATAGTGGTAAGATGTTGAACGATCTGCAGTTTGTCACATTTGAAAATTCAATGACATAAGGGTGCTTAGTACATAATATAATGATGGAGCCCTGTACAACTGGTTCCGCGGGCTTGTCATGTTTCATCGGCTGCGGTACACATGCTCCAAATCCCAACTGGAAACAAAACGCAATATGAACGATTGTGAATCGAACGCATTTTCACTAATCCATTCGAGTAGGCATTCGAAACCGTTTGCCTAACAATAATACTACAATGTTCATTGTCGATCAGCGATCAACAAGTATTGAAGATGAAAATTTAGTTGATTCGTGGTGTAGGATACAAAACTGAAATCAAAGGATACTACTGTCTTGGCCCATTTAATTAATCGAACCCTTTGGTAGCATTAACCATTCTTTCCTCGGTTTTCTTGCCTAAATATGTGAAGTGCATTTAGGAAGGTCGTGTTCACCTCAGTTCAGTTTAAGCAACTAATAATGATTACCTGAATACCACGGTTCCAATTTCTACTTCTCACGAAAATCGATAGCGAATGTTAGCATGAAGTGAATGGCAGCAGTTTGTTGATTGAAGTACTTTAGTGATCGACACAAATTTTGACCGTTAGATCTTTCAATGTCACTAGTTACTTATTGTATATATATATACTGGACCCCACATAAAAAGCCTACCACGCCATATCCGGCACAGTTTCACATCTTTCTTTTATTTTGCATACGGGCAACCGTAACTTATCCTTCAATCAGGACCCACCTCAGTGAGCACTAAGCATCTAGGAAATATCTTCAAGGAATCGTAGCATGAAGATCTCAAATTATTCAACTCTCAGCTCGTCCCCGATATCGGGTGCTCAAAGTATGATCTGAAAACAGATGAACCTATGCTCCCTCCAGGTTCTGGAAATATTCCGAGGAAACCGATGTCCAAATGCCGATTATCTGTGTGTATCTTTTGACCATAGTGGCCAATTTGCTGGGTAGTGCAGATGAATTGGTTTGGCTCTGTCAGTATAAACTTGGACTTGCGTGGGTGAGAGGATGTCTCATGAACACTGAAAAAGACCGTGAGCAGCTGAAGTCATCCACCCGGTTCATCCTAAAATTATCACGAAACTTTCGCTTCTATGCTTTCTTCACATACATCTGTCTCACACCCTACATGAATGTATGTTCAAGGTACCGAGTTATGAATCAGTTTTTCCCCGACAGGCTTTATCGAACTAAAGTGTTTGACGCACCTGATTTTCTGAGATCCTAGTCGTAAACAATTATTTTTTTCAATATCTGTAACATTGAAAACGGTTGCATAATTATTAGGGATTTATTTTTGTGAGATGAAAGATCCATCATCTTGCAGAAATAAGAGGTACTCATGTATTATGACCAAAAACTCCCATTACTGTTTTAGTCCAGAATTCTTTGAGAATTAAAAGTTCTTTCATGCGACTGTCACCGCGATACCCAGTACACTCACAATTTGATATAAGCTTATTTCGTCGGATAAAACTGCACAAGGTTTTCAATAATTGAGACTCTAATGCGCATCATTTGTCTCATGTAGTTCTGAGTTTCTGATGAGTCCGTTAGTCTGTCATAATAATGTATTCTTATTTCGTAGATAGGTTTCTCCCTACTAATGGTCATTTTGTATAAGCCGTTTTGCTTCATCTCTGCTGACATTATTCTTACATTTCGATTAGCCACGTTCTGAAAGTGACTTATGTAGGCAATTAATCCAAATTGCTGCGCATGATGATATACTGAGAGATAAGCACCTGTCCAACGATAGTGGCTGAGTCCAGAAAGTGACGTGCAGAGACTTACCGCCTGTTCCAAAAGACCAACGTCTACTTTGGGAGGAAATGAGTTTTGCTAAAACCTATCTGTTTCTCTTTCGCTGTATCTGCTGCACTTATAAAAGCTCTTAACACAGGGAACGGATCATTCGACACTGAAAATCCCGGACAGTAGAACCAGTGCTCCGGAGCTCGAGAGAAATATGAATTTTCAAGTAAGTTGACAAGCTTTCGAAATTTAGAGAGTGTGGAAATTCTCGTACGCGAAGTTTGACCTATATGCCTAAGAGTTTTAAAAAATTATAGCACTATTAGAGCATTGATTTGAATTATTTCTCATCGATGGTTTTTCATATGCACGAATACTCTAGAATGCCGGCCCTTCGAAGTTACCAACCAGCATTATTGGAATGTTTTCTTTCTCTTGTTAGACGTATAAACTAGAATATTATTACTCAGCGGCTTATTGACTGATCATAAAATTTGTATCCATTGTTTATCGTGTAAGGATAAACTAAAGCGGATATTGTTATTCTTTCGAGTTGATCGGTCAATGGTGATATTATTGCTTGCATGGGTAACACGGTGGGGACGACGCGTTTTTGAGATAAGGTGGGGAAGTGCCCTAAATTGTTGATAAACGCTTAACGAAACCCCACTAACTAGCAAATGGATGACAACATTAGAGGCTCAGTTAATTCAAAGCACTAGAAATTCTGTGCTGTGCCTCTCGAGATGACCATCGGAGATTCTACGCTGATGGCCGCATTCAGCTGGTTCAGATGGAAACATGCATTCAACACCGGTGAACTGATATATTGAACAATCATCAGAAAAATGGGAAGAATATCATCACGCCCTTGAGAAGACAGCGGACAACCTATTTGGGTACCCTTGGATGGTAGTCGTACAGCAGAATTATTAGGCAACCTATCTGTAAAATAATCCAAGCAAATTATGCTACCGTGTATAAGTGCTGTTAAAGCAATAAGCATTTTACAATAAATTAGAAATCTATGGACAGCAGTTTTACTCGGGTTGTGAATGGAGAAAGATCAGCATTGCGTACCAGTTGAGACTGGGCAGAGAGTTGAACATGGAATGCAAACTGTGAATTTCTATCATCTACATGCACTTGGTAATAAGTCTTATGAAGAGTTCGTTTGAACGAGGATATTTCTTATGCAACAGAAACTAGTGGTTAGTTAAATGGAAAACTAACTAGGGATAGGTTTACAGGGTAAGAAAAAAAAACAGATATGGGAATGTCACTGGAAAAATTTAGGAGAACCTGCTTAATGTTTGCAATAGTGGATTAGAAAACTCTGTTCAGGCTGGACATGGATGAATCGTGAAAAGTTACAGATCTGAATGGAAGGGGCTTTCTGAAGAGTATATACAATAAAGGCAAGTGGGAGCATTCACGGGGAAATGCATAAGCCTATGGACGACATCGCTTTTTGATTTATTTGGCGACTTATACGAAAACGATAAGACGAGTTCTGACACACATGGCATATCATAAGTTGCATGACATTCTTCTTATCTGTCTTGTGCATCTATGTGACAGATTCATGTCGAGTATTTTTAATCAATAATGTTTTTAAGTGGTTCGTTGTGCAGAAGTAACGTTCAACTCACCGCAGAAGGTCCTTGGAGGCATAGTACACGTACTTCATTTTTGTTCTTTGGCTGCGCACACTCTCCGATTATCGACTGATTATCGAACCCAGTCTGCGATCGGGATTATGGGTATAACATCTGTTGTGTCGTTGAGCAGTCTAGGTGGGTGCCCAATGAGAAGTGAATTTCCCCCATTCAGCCACCGACTATGATCGCTAACAAATTTCATGCACACACACAGATATTTATAAAAGCAGGTTTTCCTTTCCTCTGGTTACTTTGATTTCACCGTGAGAAAGTATTTCAGTAAGGAGGATTCAGTCAGAAAGTCCGTGGTGAGATTCCAAACCAAGTCTTTGACCGTTTCACACACAAAATTGACCATCCTCTTATCGCATAGATATGTGAGATACCAAAAATTCATTCTAATAAATAACCGACTATATAAAGATTGACTGTTAACCTAGCATTCTCACTTCTTATTTACTTTTGCATTATATTCTTCCCGTTAGATGCCAGACTCGTTCCAGAACACTAAGAAAAGTCTTAACAGTATTGTCACAAGTCAAAACCGTTTCAATTATTCAAAGTTCCTTCGATATTCATGTGCATGTTTCGCCAATTCATAATGACCGACATACAGCAGTACAAAGACCCCGCATGCTGTTTATCTACCAAACAAAATAACCCAAAAACATCTGAACACATCCTGCCATCCAGTGTTGCTTGTGGTTTCCTTCGGCCTCTGGGAGATTCAATTCAACTTCTAACCTAAATCATTGTGTTTGCTATCTCATCCATAGCATTCCATTTGGGATTAACCAGCGGTCATGAACGTATTTTGATTTTGGCTATAAAGTTGGTCCTTGTGATATGGTGCTTTTGGTAAAGATCCAGATTAGAATGATAAAAAATATTAGTTCACTTTTCATCTTCGCTGATCACTTCTTTTTATCCCAATTCTATCAGCAATCTCTCAGTTGTGATACCACATCAATGGATAGTACGGACACGTCGTTCGAAGAAACGCGTCGTCTCTCGTTTGTCAATCCATCAACATATTCACGATCTCGGACACCTAGATCGAAGATCACAGAGACTGTGGATATCCTTCCAGATGAATTAAGACGTTGGCGCACTCGGGACATGCTGACCAACTTGATGCAAAATCTTCAATTCAGGATTACTGGACTAGATACCACGGAATCACCTAATGGAACTGGTGACTCACGTGAGGCGACATATCATGTACATATCCCAGATTATCATCATTTCTGGTCTCGTCAAACTGCGGAATTGGATTATGAAGAGCGATTGAGTTTGGGACGTGCATTTCAGGTGGGTTTCGGGGGAGAATCGGCGAATGCCAATCATTTCAAAATTGTTCGAATCCCATGGTCAAATTTTCCCCTTCTAAACTTGATTTCCTCGTTACACTTTGGTCGGGTTTTTATTTTATCTGATACCATGATGTTTTATACCAGGTGTACTCAACTAGTTTAGTGTCGAGGCCACACTGGAATATTCTGACGCTTCGCAAAATGAATCACATTCATCACCAACCCAAACTGCATTGATCTACAGCATCCACTATAGGGAGATTTTAACTTCATTGCCAGCGAAAAGGTTCCAGTATGCACCAACCACAGTCCATCAGGTGGATAGATAAACGGGCACAGTTTGTTTTAGAATACCAGTAAGGCAAATTTGTCAATGGTTGGATTGGCAAAATTGTGAAAATTTCAACTAAGCTGGTAGAGTGCACGCTATGCTATAGTGTGGCTGATCTCGAAGCCCCAGTTCATGGAGGTTGATGACTTCAGCATTTGTGTTAATTCAGACCATGTCGAATCTTCTGAAACAAAGTTCAAAAATCCAACTGTGTTGATTGCTATCATATCAGTGGTTAGGTTCGGGCCAATGAAAGACTGGCGCAACTCAACCCAGCAGCCCCGGGTCTGCATCCAAATGAAGGAAGACGGCAGATATACATCTCAAACGATAACTATCGAGTATGAAACAGTTCTTTGTTGGAACTTCGATTTCCAGTTGTGAATTTGAGCTTTCATGCCCCATGATGTCTGATTGGTTCTTTCTGATTTCATACCAAATCCTCTGATGGTTTTCTATTTTCTCGGTTGCTCAAGCAAAATCCTGATACTAATGCTGATTTCACAATAAAACAAAATGGTGCATTTGCTCACACTAACTTCCACGGTACTTATATTTGAATGGGAAAAGCGCACATATGGAGGAGGAAACTCGGAACATATTGAAAGTGCTATCATAAATCAGATGGAGCAAAATGTGACAAATAAACTTGTGTTCGCTTCGCTCTTAAACCAACATCTCATTAAAAATTGTTATTTCGAGTAGAAAAGGGATCACGCATTCATTTCGGTCTTCTCTCCGTTGCTTTACCTGAAGTTAATTGTGTCCAATGAACTTGGTGAATTGTTCGATCTGGTACTGGACAGACCACGCATTGTGAATGCAAAAGAACCCAGTGGACGTACGTTACTCCTCCATGCTGCAGACAAGGGAAGTTATGAGATGACGCGAATATTGCTATCCAGAGGTGCAGGTTCGTTGATGTTTTGTATTTCCGTTTTACGTTCTAGTCCTAATGTCCGGCGCTGGTTAATCTTGATTGGGAAATTTTATCACTCGGGAAAGTGCTTTTGTGAAACCAACCTCGAGCGTTAGATGTTTCGTATGATATAATGAAGGTTGTTTCATGATTCGGTCAAAGTGTAATTGTATTTTGAAACTTCAGTGAGACAAAACATTTGCCGTGCGGAACAGCACTAGTATTGAGATCAATTTGTGGATTGTTTAAGGGGTTCAGTTATTGGTCATCAAATGGAGATAGATGTCCCAAGACCTTCTCAGTCTCAGGTCGGAAACTTTACAGACTCGTGTCAAAAAAAGAACGAGTTAAATATTTCGGATCTCTCATTCGCCGTTCTACAACTCTCCCCCCACCCCCACTGGGCAGCCTCCATCTGGTCGTGGTCCAGTCCGAGAAATACCTACGTGCTGCCGTGAAATATTGTTTGATTTTAGTTGAATCTAAAATAGGCTTGTCTAATTCATTTATCATTTATTCGCCAGTTCAGTTGCACATGTAATTTTGAATTCAAATGGAGCAATATTTTTTCATAATGAATACTTTGTTCTTTATCTTTTTATATAACACCAACTTAAGGTTGAAAAAATAAACTTATGAATTAGTTGATAAATTTATGCTTCCTTTGCAATGCTATCCGAGCGTTTCGAATTGTATGACTTTGGTAGCCATAATAGATTAACCCAAAAACTGTAAGTTGAAATTTAATAAACTGAATAAAATTTTAAAACCATGGAGGCAAGATTCATCATGAGTAGTAGTTGCGATGAGTGACAGGCTCACAAGTCAAACACTGCTGGTTCATTTGTAACTCATGACTTTGAGATCAAAGTCATACAAGTGTCGTACGGTAAACGCCCGTTTTATATTGGCGAAGATTAGAGAATTTTCACTTAGAACCAGAAAATGTCACTAGTTCACTCAATACAACAAGAGTGATATTCAAATACCGTATCACTCACTTGTCGCGAAAGAAATTGCTCAGAAACTTCCCATAAATGAGTGAACGCTTTTTGTTTTATTCACGTAAAACATGGTGTGAAAGCAGGACGCCGTGGTCAAAACTCAAAACACACGATTTTACCAGTGAGTTTTAAAACTCATTAGGCCATTTGTTATGGGTTGCAATGCATCACAATCAACCTTGTTAGAGGAGTGTTATCCACGATAATGAACATAACAGAATTCATCGGACTCAAAATATAGATATTTCAAGTCTGTCAAATCAGTTGTTTTCTGAGAAGACCACTTTGACGCCGGCCAATGAGTCGAATCATGCCTCACGTGAGTGTGATAATCATACAGTAGTGGACATGCCTTTAAGTTACCGAAACCATGGATATTTTGAAGGTTCACCTGTTACATTTGCCTCATGACGGTATTGGGAAATTTATGTGCACCTTAAACCAATGGAAGGGAAATGATGCATGTAATGCAGCACGGGGTGATCACAGTGTTCTGGTGGTTATTTAGCTGCGCTTCACAGTTTGTGGCCTTCACTAATGGCTATCATGGCTTTGCCCATGGGATTTGAACCTCGTTAACAAAGTGTTTATAAAGTGATAAAAATCAAAGTTTTAAAGTGACAAAACATTTAGAGTTTCTCATTTTATTGATAGTGTATTGTCAAAATGAACTAATATGAGTCCACTTTCGAGAGAGTATTTTCAGTGGACGTTAGAGAATGATGTTCATCAGAGGCAAAATTGACAGAAGAATTGCTGCGAAATGCAGTATGGCTGGTAATGTAAAGTAAATGATATCAGCGCGTTTATTAATTGCGATTCCTCCGAGCACTTCAAATAAATCACCTCGACCTTCGACTAGGCGGTTATTGATTATGAACTTTAATTCGCTGGAGGCATCTCCTTTTGGATTGAAAAGGGCTGAATGTTGGTAGGTTGACAATCCATTGTCCAGACTTAAGCTTAGCCAAATTAGTTCGTCTATGGATCGGTATATTATCAAAACGAAAACTGCAATATTATTTTGCTGGTCTCCCCACAATTTACTCGAACAGTAATAAAGAAAATTGTGAGAAAGAGACCAAGTCAATCTGGAACGACATTCATAATCCAAGATTCCAATAATTGATATGCAAATCAAATGTTTAGGTTAGCTCCCTTACATGAAGGGAGTGATCGAAAGCAGGGCGTTGCCACTTTCAGTCGTCAATGTGTTCATTAACTATGTGATGGGTGGGAACACATGGACGGTCTTGCATGTGAATATGGGTGAACGTTAATCTTTTTGGTCCCAGTGCTTTATGAACTGCGTACATGCCCGCCGCATCATCTATGCCGTGAGCTGAAACTGGTCTTATTACGCTGGACCGGTGAGGATTGTCTAGTTAATGTGGTCCAACCACCACGACAAATGCAGCGTGAGAAATTTCACCAGGAATAGCTCACTAATGGCTTCGTGGTATGGATCTGAAGTGGTCAGAATGTGATCTAGTACCAAAATATTTTAAAATTGGGAAGATTTTGATTACCATCAAATGACACTTTGATTTTTATGTCTATATTTATGTGCTTATGTAAATAGTGATTTATTTGTCAAGAAATAGATGCACTATCGACCAGGAAAATGTGCTCTTCCAATAGAAAAGACATGCCCCTCATATCTCTTAGCCACTGCACTGCTAAGGACAACCAGCAACCTAGTTCTCATGTTAGAGATGGAGAACAAAGTAAGATTATGATGGGTCCAGCATGATCAAGAATCGGGCGAAAATGGGATTACTCGGTTTACTGATCTATGGATTTTTCTTCATTGGCCTCGGAGAGATTCGACTGATGACTAGTCTGAACGGTAGATTAATATGCAATCACAGGGTAGCCCATTGAATTTGATGAAGCACAAATCCACACGGAGCTTGGCATCAATCTTTCACCGAGCAGTTATTGTGGTTCGTTGATTACCACCATGAAAATGAAAAAGCTTTAGACCACAGTATGGAAGACGTATCATAATGGATCCAATTGTTCACGCGATTGTTCCAAGTTCAATTCATTGATTTCTACATGACCATTGATTGAGAAATAAAACGAGTGTGAAAGAGAAGGCCAATGATAGTCATGACTACGGAGTAAGTTCGTCTGAAATGACAAAAGATCTGTTTTAATCGGTTATTTGTTTGCAATCAATCAGTTGTGGATCGCAGTGCATTGAGGTGCACAATGATGACCACGACCACTTGAATAAGTCAGTTACCTGATGTGGGGATAACATCTTCGATAAAATAGATTATTCAAACCCAAGTTGACAGCCAAATATTTTTGTCTCCGTGCGCGCACACACACACACACACACACACAGATCCGAATGCAGTGGACTGTGACGGGAACTGTGCTATTCACTTGGCCGTACGTCGGTGCAAAATAGATGTGGTCGAACTGTTGATTCAGCATGGGGCGAACATTATGTGCAGTAACAAACACGGTGTACGACCAATTCATCTTGCTTGTGAAACAAACTTGTTAGAAGGACTGAAGGTGAGTGAGCAGTCTTCTCAGCATGAATGAACGTATTCGAGTTTCAGCGTAAACAGGTGATAATACTGATATTATAATAGACTTTTTTCTTGCGGAGACGCGAATGCAAACTTTGGTGTGAAAAAGGCATTCATCCCTACAAGTTTCTTTAACTGATGAGTGGATGCATTTCGTAGTTCTGTCCAGTGCAGTCCTCAGCTCAGTCAACCCTACTGCTCTCCTTGCAGGCCATATTTACAACATTTTGATTGAGCCTGTTACACCGAAGAAATTTTTGTTCGCCTCAGGCATTCATGTATGTAGTAACCAGTAGATGAGATGATATGTGCAGCTGTAGATGGTAGTGGGCGATTAGGTGTGCAACGTATTCGATGAAGTGACAACAGGCGTCCTCCCAATGGTCCCTGTATCCTTGATGTGAACGAAAGCACGTGTGGAATACCACTGTCATGCAGGGAAAGACATGTGTGAAAAATGACTGGAACAAGGATTATCTTTATATGGGAACTCTAGAGGCATCACTTGTTACAGCCAAGGCAACAACAACTGTTGCACCAAGTTCCGCTGTTTGCTCAGTTACGGTTTTGGCTAGCGAATCGCCTTGCTTCTATCGTCATGACCAACCGCATGTGTCATCCTTTGGTGTGAAATTCGGGGTTTATTAGCATTGGTTTGAGAGCCGTAATTGGCCGGATCGATCCGGTGTCCGCTATCAACTAGATGTTATAGGACTGCACTGTTGATAGTGCATACTGTTTCCTTGTGAAGGGAATCCGTGCCGAGTTTTGAGATGCTTCTAGGCAGGCGAACTGTCGTATTTCCAGTGTACTGTACACTAAACGAGCACGTATAATAGTGTGGAAAAGAGGATTGGGACTGATCAGGTAACCTGCCCTTGAACTGCTAAACAACAAACAGCCCGACATTTGTAAGGTATGGGATGTGCTCAGCAATTAGACAGTTCCAGATGAATGTTTTTAGGTAGCTCTTAAAAGAAATGGAAATTAGCTTTTGAGTGGGTCACCGAAACAGAGGCACAAATCCACCATTATTCATAAGAATAATATTGATTAACTGTAGCTCTATCGATATATTGAACTCGGTTTTATGCTTTCCGTAGCAGGATATGTTTGTTAGTGCCCACATGCTGACGGTTATTACCCAACCCAGTTTGATCGCCTCACCGGACTCCGCCTCTGAGTTTCCTAATCCTCAAATAGGGGATGCGGATAACAGAGCAGATCTTATTCAGTGTAAGACGAAGGCAGCCCACTGAAAACAAAAATCGACTGTTTCATTCTTCATTTATTCAACCCGCACAGAACATACTCACCTGGACAAAAATGAGTGTCAATACGACCGATGATAGAGGCTCCACACCACTGCATTATTGCTGTATGTCAAATAGTTACGATTGTTTGAAACTATTGGTGAGTCTCGTGTTTTTATTCTATCTGGCCAATTTGGCGTGCACAAATGTGTGCACAAGCAATCAATTTTCGAATTCACACTGCAGTACATTTCATCTTCCTAGCATTTTCAAAAGAAAGCAACAGTTTACGCCCTAACCCGATAACTCACGATCAGCAAAAAAAACATTCTGGTAAGCCGTTATTCATGAAGCTGATCTAAATAGTTAATTTTTACGGTACTGTTGTCCAGTCATTGACAAACTCATAGATAAATCGACTCTGAGTCCCAAGTCAGAAAACACAAATTCGCTTTATTACCTTCACTGCAGTATAATAAATCCAACAAAGATGACAATATAACTGTAATTATGGGTAGACTGAGCACAATGTACAGACGTTCAACAGATACAGCAAGCCCATACAAGCGGATCGAGAGTAAATTCATCGTTCAAGAGAACTGGTTTAATTTCTAAACGATTTATCAGGTTGTAATAAGGTTGAACTTATTACTGAACGTCGTGGAAAGTCATGGAAACATTGCGAAGCTGTTTCATCCCTCCTGGAAATCATCATCAGTAAACATGCATTGGGCCTCCACGGTGTTTGTTGACCAGTAACAATCAAAACTTGTCGTAGGGGTGGGTGACAGGGTAGAAGTTGTAGATAAGTTCACGCGGTTGGGGGAGGAGACCGACGGCATCCCAAACAAGCAGATGATGCAAGGGGTTGGCAAACAGGAGCAACGGCAGGATTAAGATCAACAATCGGTACAAGCAAAGATAAGGATAAATGGTGCATTGATTCGGCTGACATGGCAAGCAAAAGCCTATAAACGAGTGTGCCAGTGGGAGTAAGACAAGCAGATGGTGGTTCATCGTGTGAGTCACCGTGGTGAACGAAGATAGCCTCCATTGAACAGATGATCCAGACTTGAATAGGAAGAAAAACATTGGGTTTTTGGCAACGTACCGGTTTCGGAAATGAAAATAATTGGTTGCCAAGTGGGTAACCGCAGGTAACCATTCTCAATATCGGTTCACAATCGACTGTAAACCGGTAGACGGTGACCACAATTACGAATTGAATGATACTTCACTAGTTTTCAAAAGCTCAGACTAACGAGCCATGGAGACTTCATTGAGAACCCTCAGAGCAAAGAGGACAGAGCACAAGGTGGTCAGAGAGAACTCACTGAACCATATGTCATGTTGGCCGCCGAACCGGGAACAGCTTACTTCGAAGAGATAAATAATAATTTCACTTAAAAGTGTGTCAAATCATGTGATTTTTTTGCCAGAATTGAATGTACTATCACTACAAGCTCCTGTAGTGAAAAGTAGTCGCAGTGTGACTGCAAACGAGTCTATTCGGAAAGTGAACGATCAAACCAGTACACGAAAGGACCGTACGTGGGTATGCGTTCGTCAGTAGAGTCAACTGACTACGGATCGATGAGCGTACGAAGCAAACGAGAGTGGGTGGTATAGCAAGGCAAAGAAAAAAATTCAACTTGGCAGAACGTCCGGATCGAGGCTTCCATGCATGGCGTAAAATCAATACACGCTCTACACTCCAGTAGTAGGATCACGGATAGCAATCAAGACGTCTAAATAGCTCGGGTAGCATTCAAACAAGTTTGTATGTCAGCAATATCATGCTCTGTTGAACGAGGAGAACGTGGTAGAAATAATAGATCAGTGATGTATGCGACATTTTATTGAATAAGAGAGGGAATATTTAGTCATGAACGGAGAATGGGGGCACAAGTGGTGAGGATTTGGTAGATATGTGAACGGCGCACCCGGGTCAGTTTTTTCAACACCATGGAGAACGTGGCTCAAGCTACATGACTACGATCATCCAGCCACACTTCATCATCGGGAACCATCTGCTTTGAGCGTAAATCATCCAACAAATCACATTTTCTGATCCAAGCTTTAGGGCACATTTCTGTGGTCGCATTCACCTGTACAAAAATAAATTCATCCCTTTCTGTTCATCATTGTTCTGCATTTAAAGATTCGATGTTTGAAAAGAGAGGCAAACTACGAACTTTTTGAAACGCAGTTGAATTACCATCTGTTTGATGCACACGGAACTCCGTCTGTAGGTAGCCATTAACACCATGTTCGCTGAGATCGATGCCATGTGCTATTTTTAATATGGTCTAATAAATAGTATGAAACGGTTGTGCTAAGTCCGAATCCATCGACATTTGATAGAGCACACGTGGAACAAAAGTGTTGGTGGCTTTCTAGTGTGGATGTGAAAACCGAATAATTTTAACATTTGAATAATTTCAAAATCTCTGGTATTTTGTTGAACTGTCTTGGCAGAGCATTTTCATTTGTGCTGAGTGAATACAACAGTGAACAAGTCATTACGCACTTGACATCAATCCACCGTGGTTAGCATCATTACCAAGTCTGACCCATTGAATTGGCATGCAGTTCTCCGCTCCCAGTAGAAAGACTGTGGTTACAGCTCTTCGTGTTCATGCCACGGACGCTCGTGATTGTAGTTTCGGGTATAACCCTAACTCGCCTTCAAAATTATGAAGTAAAAAATGTATTTAATCACAAATGAACAGCTACCGCTTCCCATTTTTCACCTGGTTTTTTTGTACACAGACACATTTTGAACAAGGAGTCAATGTTCATCTTATGATGCTAGCAACAGAACAGAAAGAAATGAAATAACGCCCACATCTCACAGCAAAACGATGACGGACAATAGAAATTCAACACAAATTTTGGTCTTGGTATTGATAAGTGACTCAAAACATTTGCAAATAATGTTTTGAATAATATGCTCTCACTTTGCAATACCATATCACCCTAGTTGGATAACGGAGCAGACATATATCAAAAGGACGAATCTGGAAGCTATCCAATCCATGTGGCTGTGTTCCAAGTTGCGATCGAATGTGTGCAACTTTTGTTTGATCACGAAATGAACCAGCATGCTCGTCACGTGTTGGTCAATACCTTACTACCGACGGAGTATTTGACAATGAAAGTCCCGGGTGAACGTAAATGCAGTATATTTGTGAAATGGATCCAGCCAAAAGAGAAACGAATAAGTGAGGATTGTAGTTGTCCGAACGACGTCGCAGAAAACATGTTAACATCTCTGGTCGATTCGCAGCATTTGATAAATCTCTTTGATGGTGAAGGATTTTCTCCTATTCATATGGCAGTGAATTCCGGTAACTTGAATCTCGTTCAGGTAGGATTTTAGATTAGAATGCGAAATTTCTAGTGTTTTGTGATTTTACAGTGATGTTACATAAAATACTGATCAGAATCAGATACCTCTGAAATGTATGACTATTTTTCATGAAGTATGTTTTGAACACTCGATTTGTTCGCGATCGATGGTTCGACTATCATTTCCTGTCCTTACTTCCAGAAAAACGCACATTATACAGCCTATTATCATTGTCCTCACTGATTATCCTTATTAGACCATGTCGTCGTTGACCTTGTTTCCCATTGGTTGTCACCTGCCCACATCCATCTGAGTCCGAAGCAATCAGAATACAGATGGACTCATACAATACGGTTGTCTGAATTGTTGTTCGTCTGTGCATTCGATTGGGAACACGGGAATTGGTGTCGCGCAAAATCAAATCCGTACTATGAACGGTGGTTGTCAAACGGTCATCATGATGAGCTTTATACCCTTTAGTCTTTTGTTTGAATCCTGCTGCCTTTAGTACTCACTTCAGTTGACAGCCTCTAGCTGACTGCGACACGCTTTCTGAAATATTGTAAAATTAGTGTGTGTTTGGGCTTGCGAAAAATTGTACTTCATTCTATTCGGTTGGCCGATCACTCGTCGAAGTGATCATGCGGCACAGGGTGGTGTAGGACCCAAACCATATCGCATTCACTCATGTACACCATACTACTCAATTACAATAATCAAATGGTCATTAAATTCGTACTTGAAATTTAGACCACATCTGAGCTTTCTCATCTTCCGCTTAACGAAACCGAGCAGTATGAGGACTTTGAAGAGCGATTGTTTGTATCTGCTCTAGAATGTTAGAAAATATCTTCCATCGCAAGAGAAGAACTGCGAAATACTAATGGAGAAGACGAAGCACTGAACTGCATTGAAGAGCTCCTATTATGCTGGTGGCCAAACCAGATTAGCATGAGCTTCTCCGTTGACCAGTGGTTTATTTTGTGCTACGGGCTGTCAGTAATGAATAGATGCCTCGTACGTGCCAGGAAATTCTTGGCTCCCAAAACTATCGATCCTAAAATTAACTTCTGTGTCCATGAGGGTCATCCCAATATAGCTCGGAATAACGAGAAGACTAACTCGTGGTTCTGGTGTCTGAGATATCAAAGCCCACAGAGAACATTGTCCGTGACTATGAAACATGACAACATTCAGATGAGATTTCAAAACCGCTTGATTCACTATTACAGCCCACAGTCTTTCCTATGAGGTCTTGGCCCCAAATTGCTGGTGAAATCATGAATTCGTCAACCTCTCTACCTCACTTTCAGAGGAACTGTCCTAATACTACTCGTTTGAACAGTAAATGGCCTGCGATACAGTTGTGTGGGGAGTTTATGTCGGCCAGTATTATTTGGTGGATTGGGTACTTATTTCTCGATTTCGGCTACCTGAAGAAATGGTAACCGATGATGGCTTCAAATTCACAAACCAAGAGTTTACATCTTACCTAAACATTATTGCTGAAACTCATTCGCGAGCAACAATGCTGTGTGATCCAGCAGCAGAACGGCAAATTAATCTATTGGGGCAGTTTGTTCGGTGGGTAAAATGTGGGACAACTTAGTTCTAGAAGTCTTATTCTTGAGCTGAACGACATACCATCGAGTCACAATCGAGGCACCGGGAGAACTCATGTTTAGACTACCTATTCAGACAAAGCTCATAGATGTCGGAGATCTGATTTCTTCACTGACGATCCACTTTCTTAGCAACTATCGGAAATAGACTTGTTGGTTAGATACCGGAAAACTGAACCCCAGGTCCAATCGCAAGTTCATTAAGGTGAAAAAGTGCTTACTTGCGAAAAAGACCTTAAATATATGTCCGGATTGATTCCTGTATTGAGCTTCCTTCAACATCGACCGTACATTTTAGCCAGAAATAGATTGACCACGCTTCTGGTGGAAAGTGGCTTCACAAGGTCAGACACATGTCGGTCTACAGGCTGTCCTTGTGTTCATTTGTCAATTGTAAATTTCACTCTGTTCTTTCTCAGTCTGCTTTGCTGGCCAATTAACCATGGAGACACGTTTGGCCTTATGCACTCTACACCTCGGTTGTCAAAAGTCTGTCGTAATGAGATAAAAACATGCTGCTGAATTAGTTGGGGATGATTTGACTCTAAATTAAACAGGGGTCAGATTATTTTGGACTGATCTTACTGAAACTGTTAACAAATATTAGTACGACTGGTAATTCCACTGGCATCTATATCACCTCATGTTTGATGAGCTGGGGTGTCAGATGGACCGTTATTCTGATCCAAAGACTATCGCTGCAGGTTTTTTCAACTGAAAATAGATCTGTGTACTTACGTTCTATTTTCCTCCTTTCATATGTGACACTTTCACCACATTTCTTTTTTCATCACGCCTTATAATCCAGGAATTTGCAAAATTTCTGCTAAATTTGGTACGAATAATCTCCGTTGTTGCCTAATCCAAACCTTCACAATTAGGCCAGGAAACAAGCGTCCTTTGGTCATTACTGCAACGAAAATGGATTCAGTTGCCGTCATAGTCGGTCGCCGACTGTTTAGCGTAATCAAATTCATTGAACAATCGATCAACAAATTAATTGTTGCTAACAGTTTACCGTAATCCTCTCGGATCTCTTCCGTGTAATCCAGAAAGTATTTGAAGAAGTATAACGGCAGATCCTATTTCGCTGGTTTCTTCTCGTGTCTATATGTACCAGTTTGCCCTTTTAGGACTGGCGGGACGAGGTAGATCAAGGGAACACTAGGTCACCGTAACAACCGATTAACATTTCCTGTATTTTTCATTGCTATTCACAAAATTGACTTGACTCGTCTTGACGACAAGTTTCACACATTTCCTCCAAATTTCGCTGAAATCTATCAATTAGTTTACATTTGACGATCATACAAATTGGCTTTCAAGGGTAGAAAGATGAGCTGTTGATCTGGCATCGAAAGTGGTTTGTGCAATCTAATCCATCCTCACACAAGATGAAAACAAAATAGCAAGCCTTTAAGGTAACCCCGATTATACCAATTCAACTTGCAACTCAATCATGGCTTTGGTGAGGCAACTGGGTTTACCACCGGCAAAACGTTGAAAGTTCCCGTTTGCATTGGCAACTTGCCGATAACCTATCACTTGGAGTGAGTAAAGTACACGTTGTTTAGGTCACCCCGTTCCGTTGTTCTTATCTGCTGACTCATCCAAGAATGCATGCAGCTGGATTCATTCCGTTTACGATGTTGGCGTGGGTTGTGACCTGATAGGAACCCATGTGTTTGATGCTTCTGAAGAAGGAAAACGGGTAATTTCATCATGCAAAAACGATTCACAGGACTTCCAAGGCATAGTTACTGTAGGATAAAAAGACGTCGTCTGTCTGCTTCTAAAACTGTCACGAATGGGGTGTGAAATTGCAGAAAACAGGCTCCGCATGTGTTCTTGTCGCTGTGTTACGCGCAGATGGTCATTGTGTAAATGTAACCGTAACGCGTGGGCCTTCTACCGTCAGTGTATTTCGTCTAATTTGAGTCGGAAACATGTCATTATGTGATTGATCAGTGAGTAATGCGATACTCTTGTCATTGAGGAAGGTTTATACCTGGAGGGACACACCGAGACTGCAAGTATCAGGAGGTCAATGAAAAAAATGTGGTATATCAAAATGGTACGATAAAGTCTGTGTTTTGTACTATTCATATCCCATTTCACTGTACATACCATACTGCTCTATAGATTCACCTGAAAGGCGTTTACCCGTGTTTACACGGACTATACAATTTCAGGAAGCTAACCGTTATTCGTTGTAAAATATATTTTTCGAGTCATTTCATCGTCAGACTGTTTGTGGATTATAGGTATTCACAAAAAATGCCAAACTAACATGTTCCAATCAATAGCGTAATCGATCCAAAGTGGCCTTTTTCCCAGTTGCTTTAGTCTACTTTGCTCTACTTCTTGGCCTTGGCTTTGGTATTTCTGAAAATATCTCACGATTAGCACCACAATGCGAAATTTTTATTCGGGATTGAGGGAGTGTGACTGTACGGAAATCGGGTAGTTTTGCAAATGATTTTCTATCGTCGTTCTAATATCAACTTGATTATTAGTGCATTGTCTTGAGCAAATAACTAAGCCTTAACAAACAGTCACACAAATTTAAGGTTCTATCCTCATCGTATTTGTCTGCTCGTTATCTCAATTCACTGGCGAACAAACAGATATGCCTGGACCGAGGAGCTAATCTACTAGTTGTTGATAAATGTGGCCACACTGCTCTGCATTTTGCCTGTGCGAGAGGAGACTTGGATTGTGTGAAACTTTTATTGGACCACGAGCCAAAACTGAAATCACAACTGATTCGATGTGTTAATGAAGACGGTCGCACAATACTTCATCAGGCCGCAATGGGTGATCATCCGGAGATGGTCGACTATTTGGTCAAAATGGTAAGTTTGAAAAACAGCTAAATTGAAAAAAGCAAACTCTGTGTATGTTTACGATTTCGTCAACTTGTGTGGTGTGAAACGGTGTTTGTAGATAACTGCACACATATGCTACTCGTTACGTGATTCAACCTGACCATAACCAATAGGACAGTCGGTCAGAAGTTCGAACCACCTTTCAAACAGGAATGATCCAAAGGTATCCATCGTCGATCACATACTGTAGTTGCCCATTCACGAGCTTATCCTATATGTTAGACTGTTAGAATCTTGTTGATGAATGTAACAGTCGAAATATAAAACGGAACCGTGATGCGAAAGCAGATCATAATGGAGTAGAGAGATTTCCTGGACAACTGAGGAATGACAAGTCACGTATTTGTTTGCAGAGTGCTTTGATTGAGGGCTTCACTTGAATTCACTTCTACTTCACTTTAAGGGAAGGCGATTCAGAACGAGTAAAATAATGAATCAAATCCCCAAAGAGATCAAAATTTGCAGTAAGTTGTGAGCCATTAGTTGTAAGTATTTCCCGCCCACTTCGCGACGCTCGATGTTTAATGACGGGCAGCTGCGTCGTACCTCAAAAGGTTATTATTACAGACCCAATGAGGCTTTATTAGCTTCATGACTTGAAACTTCATCTTCCCGATCGCCATATCTCCCTAACAGCTCCGTGGGCTTTCGTGGTTATGCGGTCTCCCCAAAACATTGGATTCACATGGATGCGAAGAAGATTGACCGGGTCAATTCATCGAACACAGTTCGAAATTACAATAGGCCAGCTTGCCCTCGATAATCGACTGGGTTATTCCAGTTTGGCAAAATATTTGTTTCAGCACCTATCAAAGTGTATTCACAACAATTATTTCCGCGTCTTGAATGACTTGTTAAATGGAGATGTTATATTTTCGCCTATTCCAATCAACACTCACTTTTTCTGATCGCTCTTTTTGTCCTATCAATTGCAGGGTGCCGACTTGAACAAATCAGACAATAAAGGTCTTACCCCTATGTTACTGTCAGCATTGAAGGGATCGGTTCGCACGTGCATCCGATTCCTTCAACTCGGAGCCGATGTAACACGCACGGATGAGAATGGGCGTAACGTTGTCATGCTTTTGTTGTTGGGTGGCACTGGAAAGGCTCGAGAATCTCTCCCGGCACTGAAAGAAGTAAATGTTTAACTGCATACACAGAATGAATTCTAAATGACTAGCCATTATATGAACACTCCCTTTCAGCTGACACTGTTGAAAATCAATAGTTAGTGAAAATGGTGTTCCTTTACAAATTAAGATGAAGACGTGTCATCCATTCCAAAAATAACACTTGATAATAGGTTGAAAAAGTACAATATCTTATGGGCACAAAATTGCACCAATTAAATGAACTATGATTGACTGTAACAATAAAGAATTAGACCTGAGTACTCGTATTATTCGCAATGGACGCACCATAGCTCCTGCCCGCAATACGCGCGATTGACGATCAAGAACACCGGCTGAAAGAGCACACACTCGAACTCGTGTTCTGCACTTTCGTAATGTACATAAACATGCAGATGCAATAAAACAACATGAAGTAAAATCATTAACAATCGGCACACTTTGATTGTGAGTAGTAGTTTCACCAGGTTTCTTTGGCTCTTCCTCAATGTAAGTTACGCTGACTATAGATATCAGAATGAGCTAACAGTGGGTTTATCATTATATCGTTTTGAGTCACTTACTTGATTAACGAAGTTGTGTCATGATAGATTACCGTAGAAAGTGATCAACCACCGGGTCTCTAACTCCCAGCACGTGCTTACGATACATGAATGACCAATCGATACACGTTGTGAACATTTCAGGATTTAGAATACTTTCATAAGACATTAAAACTGACATTAATAACTCGCACAAACCCAAATTCTGTGAATCTCAATGGGTAATATGAAGCAATCGGTTGACAAGTTCTTCATGAAACAGAGTTCAACCAATTATATCAAATTCATCTGACGGACATTATTTCGGTGGAAAAGAAGGAAGATGGGAATGCGTTGAGTTATTTTACAATTTTAAATTTAGCCTGTCACATCGAAAGGGAACCAATCATATTGTATAACTCTCTTATTACACCCACTCAGAGGGGTATGAACACAACTAGGTCACATAGTGCGAAGTAGGCCACATTTGTCTAGTTTTCTAAGCTGTGATATGAAAATTTCACTGTATATTCATTACAGTCAGTATCATTTCCAGCTGACATGGTTGTATGGTGTACATAATTAGGAAACATGAATAGGAACTCATTGTTGTGCGTGTTATCTTCTCCTATCTCTAACAAACATCTCACAGACAGGAAAATTTACCGAAATGATAAATCAGCAAGACAAATGGGGCTGTTCCGTCATGCACATCGCAACACGACTTGGGTTAAAAGTTGCGATTCAAATTGCTCTTAAATTTCAAGGAAGCGTCCTCAAATATGATATGGAACGAAGCAACCCACTACACACGGCCGCTTTATTTGGCCGTTATGAAATCTGTCGTATGATTTTGGAGATCCCCGACGGGATACGAGCACTTGGTCGACGAGACCAGAATGGAAGACAGCCATTACATATTGCCGCTCAACACGGACATCATCGTGTGGTAGAGCTGATCCTTCGAAAAGATTGTCTGATGCGACCGTGAGTTTGCATGTGTGATTGTCAGCTTGTTTGTTTTCGGATGGCATAATTGGCTTACAAAGTCTTATAGGCTGCTTCTGTTCTCAGTGGCTAAAATGAAAGGTTTAACTTCTAGCAGTGAAACTAGGATAATCTACGGAAAGACAGTATGATACACGTACGATCAGCTGGAGCAGCAAAGGCATAACAGGCATATATGATTTCTTTATTTTAATTTTGAGTCAACGCGAAATGTCTTTGAGATAAATGAGTCGGGAAAAGGCTGTATCCTGCTACACGTGAGTAATATTGCATCTAATTTTGGTGCCACAAAACCTTCACACCCTACGAAACAGGGGAATACAGTCAACGGGAATTCAATAACCGGGAGTGGAACATTGAACCTCTAATCCCGAAGGGAGACTGTAGTGGAACAACTAACTCATTCCCCTTCTGAAGCAACAAATTTGTGAGTGTTTCGAATAAAGCAACGTGCAATGGCGTTTCAATGATTTGTGGTTTTGTAAAGGACCAAATTTGAACGGTTCCAGTTTGCTGTCGGGCTACATGAAATATGAGTTCCGTTGGGGTTCTTTCGGCTTCATTAACCATTTTAGATTCCTGAGTGAGTCACTTCGATTGGTGTTCTTTCCGATCGGTTAGATAAGTAATGATTACGGCACTGACGTAACTAACCTAATAACAATAGATGAACTGGTGAGTACGGCGGAATGTCTGTGTCATCGCTGTTTTGTATTTGATCTGTGAGAAGGAGTGGTCATTCATGGAAGGCGATAGGTGTTTATACATGTTGTGTTCATAATCACTTGACAGGCAGACGACAAGGAGGTGATTTATGCACCCCTGAGGATGGGTATTCAGCTTTCACATAACCAAATAACACATTCTCATAGTGGGGGAGGGGGAACACAATCACTGCTAGAATATAGTAGGTTCTGATTATTTACTGGTTCCGTTGACCTTTAACATGAGGTATTGCAGTTTCGAGGTTGTTTAAAAGCCTTTCTAAGTGCAGAAAGGTGAAACTGCCATAGGCTTGGGTGCACACATTATGGTGTATATAATTGGAACATGTGGCAGAAGAAGAAGCGCATTTAATTAGGTGTTCATAAATAGGGCGATTAAAATCGGTGAGTATTTCGTGGGAAGCTTTTAGGAAGTTTTACTGTGTTGGGAAAAGACGATTTGAGTGGACTGCTGTCATTTTATATCCCTAAAAGTGGATAAGAACTTGAGGGATATGGAGATTACTTTGAAGTCTTTGGATAACAGACCCGTAAAATGACAGGAGAGGCACAGACCCACTGGGGTAGAACAAATGAAATACATAGCATTTGATAAGGTGATTTAGTAGAGTGGAGTTTAAGACGGGATACATAAAAGAACAAACATCTGGCATTTGTAAAACTGTGGCATACGTGCTATGGTCAGGTAAAGCTTCTGTCCAGTGTCACGCCCGTAGTGTGTGCATTGTGTACATGTATGCGTTCGATCGAGCGCTCCTCGTGATCTGTCTGACTCTCTTTCCCTGTGCTTACGTACGATACCATGATTGGTTGTTCATGTCCATTCACAAGGTCACTGTAAATTGATTGGTGGATTTGTCCATAATGCTCGCGTAGTCAGTGTCTGGCACGGATTACATGCATGCTTGTTTACGTACGCTACGAATGCTCCGTGTTCTGATTGACAATACAACAACACTAATGTAATTCACAGAATCATAATGATTCGGTTTTTCCCTATGAACTGAGGCCAGAATACATCAGTCAGTGGAATCGGAGTACATTTGGCCTATCATAAGTGAGGAGAGAATGTCTTCACATCTGAGGGATTGATAGCCGAATTGTGTGTAGCCGGCCACTCAAAAAAATCCGTGATGCCACTCTGAATGGTGGGAAAGAAGAGTTACAGAAATATGGCGAGCTAAGAATGACATGGTGAGCATACTTAATGGGGAGGCTATAGTCTTGGGTGGGGATGGAAGACTGATAGGCTGAAAGCAAAAACGGTGGTAATATGGTACCATAAGGGACATCAAGGGCGGAAGTAACATAAGCAGAGCTGGTGCCATTGTAACAACTACCGAAAAATTCACTCCAAAGAGAAATAAGAGGAGACTCAAGACTTAAACTGCAGAGAAAAGGAGAATTTCATTCCTGCTGATACAATTAAAGGTTTCACTGTAGTTCAGGAAGCAAATCCTAACTACTTTACTCTTTTTATCGTGACGAGAGAATGCTATGTACCAGGAGGACAAGGGCATCAAGGGTGGACCGTCAAGATCGATAGGAAAACTTGTAGGGGTCTGAAATATTTGGGGAAAACTACACATGTGCGATGACTAACTTTTCAAACATTTTCCAAAGCTATTGAGATGAAAGTAGTGGGTGGAATTGAGAAGAATCCTTCTTAAAAGTAGGGGTGATGGTCGCCAACCCATTAATACTCCCTACTGAATGATGGATTCGAAGCTTCGATGTCTACACCAGCAGACTTGCGTACGAATGAACCTCCATAAAATTCTTCTAGCAATCGATATGTTTCTTTATAGTTTTATGTTCCAAGAAGTTGTGTGTATATATGTAATTCAGTCTGCATAGCTCTATCCTGAATGATTTCATGAGACTCTCGACTTCTGTGTAATCCCTACGTTTAGGCATATTCTTTTCGGCGATGTAGTCGTTTGAAGTTATGGGATGAGAAATGATCGGAGTGAATGTGATGAGTCTGGATGGATTTGTAAAGGTTGGAACAAAATGAAAATAAGTGGTAAGATGATCCCGAGATGCAGAAATATCGGAGTGTGGGAATATAACAAGATCAGTTTGGATAATCATTTAATTTAACATCATTATATTCCTCGAAAATGCCTGCCTTTTGGAAGCTTCGCGATTGCGGAATTGCATGAAGTGTCGATGGTTTGTGTGGCTATAAACCTTAGGCAAACCCTAGATGGTATCGTGATCGGCTGAGCCAACAGGAGAACGACACGAGGTGGAGAAATATTTACACTATTGACATTGATCTTGTCTAGGAAGACATCCATTCTAGTTGAAACATTGACACTGTTTACAAGACCGAAATGATAAAAGGAACACGGTCAGAACGAGTAAAATCACCAGAAACTATGCACAAAGAAATGTCTGTGTAGTCTACTAGAACTTGTAAAAATGGAATCAACAAATGCCTGATGGCCATCGACAGAATAATTGGATGAAATATAAACATTTACAAGCACAAGAGAGCGAAAATCACTCAAAATGTTTAGGCTTGCTTTTAATAACAGGGAAACTAGTCTATACTGTTGAAAACATAAACACGAGCATGCAATTTTGGTAACAATGATTGTTGATATGTGTGATAACCCCACCACCCCGCTTCCGTTGTGCGACAGAACGATCCAGACGATACCCGGTGAAAACACTTGGCTCAACCATTTCATCGGCGATGTCACTGAGAAGCCACGTTTCTTGTAGTAAGACTACACTCAGCTAAGAATACTCATTAGACCCAATAAAGTCCACGTGTTGATGATTGATAGATTTGGACAATTTTTTCGAGATGATTCAAAGTTTAAAGGTCTGACAATACCGAAAAGTTACTCAGTACGAAAAGAATGTTGTTGCTAATCTTCACGGGACGGTTGACGTTGTGTATGGGTCTTTTACGAAGGCAAGCTCTGTATTTTCTAGGATCACCTCTGGAAATCCTGAGAATTCTTTACCATTTATTCTTTACCATATTTTCGAAAGGAAACAAGCAGCCAGATGCAGTTCTCCCAATGAAGGATTTCAGCAATTCACTAGGATATGTTATCATGGGTGGCAATAATTCAATTGTACAACAGTTATTTACAATCATGGCCAACAAGCAGAACAGTAAACCGGAGAAATCGTAGATGGTTATGTGATAAATGTTGAAGGTGGTGGAACAGCGCGGTTACATTTAAAGGCCCCGTAGTAGAACACGTAATTTTTGTACTTCATTTATTTGTATCGATGTAAATGTAACGAGACCGCAGCTGGTGAGCAAGCCGCGAGCTAGTACGTAAGTAAGCAAGTGAATGAGCAAGCAGATGGAGGAGCTGAGCTACATATGCTCATAAACGTTGCCAAGTTATATCAGTCGATACATAAGAAGTTCAGCCAATCAACACTGTCCGCCCCAAAGAATGACAAAAGATCAATACCAAACAGGCATATGTCCATTTGCGGGGTAAATGTTGAATAATTGTCCACGAAGTATGAGTGACTCTACTAGAAAAAACAATGTGAACAATCATGCCTTCGAAACAAATGGCTCGACGTTTGCTCATTGTCTTAGCAGACACTTCCCCTTTGTTTATCTATGTTAACCTCTGAGGGTATTTTTAATTTTTTACGTACAATATTCTTTCCAGTTAGTTTTTCCCTCAAGTTAGAGGACGGCAAAAACTGGTTTTCATGAATGCTGTCATTTATTGTGTGCCTACAGATGTCGCAAAGGAAACACACCACTGCACTATGCTGCAATGAACGGGAATGGAAAAACTTGTTCCATCCTTCTGACCACAGATCAGAGACTTCTAAATGAGAAAAATGGGCTCGGAGTGAGTAACCCTTGTTTCGCATTATCCCTGGTCTTACGAGATTGGCTGAAGTGAAGCTGAGTAGTGGGATAAATTGGCCGGTTTTTCGATTCCTCTTCGTCCATGAACAATAAAACTGTTCACCTTTTCAGATGACTGCGCTTCACATCGCCGCGATGCACAAGAATGGTGAAGTCGCCGAATATCTTCTCACGGCTGGAGCCAAAATTCTACCTGATAACAGAGGTATCTACTTCACTACACACTTGTTCAATCAGGATAATTATCTGGCAGCCAAAGTGGTTACCGAGCACAAACGGTGAGATGAAATATGAGTGTTGTGAACATGTTTGCATTCAACAATTTGTCATTAGAACATTTTGGTTTAGATCCACTGGTTAGTAATTGAAGAAATTGTGTATGAATTACTTTGTCATGCAATAGCAGAGCCCGTCATTGACAAGTCTCAAAAGTATTGTACAGCCTGCATCCTTATTAGGAATCAGGAGCAGCAGTAGTTGTTCAAGTTAAAACCATCCAAATCCCCGATTGGATAACGACTTAGAATATACTTTGGAAGGCATTCGAATTCAATAATTCGTTACTTAATTGCTAGAAATTACACAAAAATATGTGAGCTAAGAATGGATGGAAAGGACGAGGGAAATTTTCTAGTTTACGGATGAGGTGAAACGGTATATCGATGCGGTAAAGGGGATGAGATCTTCTGCCTTTCTCGATCATCTTTTTCGAATCGAATGGGAATTAATTCAACAGGATTTTCAATCCCACTCTTTTGCACAACACGCACACATCATATGTGTTTAATGGATGCTGAAAATGGTCGTTGTTCCTTGTTCGCCTTTGCCTTTAATCAGATGGCCAGAAATTATGGAACTGTTGCGAAATACAAACCAATGTCCGTTGGAGCGTCTCGTATGCTACATGCCTTCTTTAACCACTGTAAGTTTCATCTGAAATGATCTACTCCACACTATCCAAAAGTCACTTATTCTTGTATTTCTATTTATTCTGAATAATTGCGAAGCCATCAAGTACATTTGCATCATAGGCAGATAGGTTCACCGGGGTCTCGTAGAAGATAAACATGGTACTACGTTTGCAAGACAGGTAGTTGCAGTAACCTGAATATCGCATGTTTTGCGTAGTGTTCCGTTTGAAGAACGGAAATATTAGTAGGTGTGATAATGAGGAGTACAGTTGAGTCCAATGAAAAATATAACGAAAAATATCTTGAACAATTAAAGCAGAACGGGACGAGTTGCATTTACCACTGTGTCTTCTGATGTAATCACCTGAGATATTACCAGCTGTATCTGTCTTATTTACCGGGTTATCTGTATCCAAGTCGCCCGAACAAAATTAGTACAAATCCTGAGAAATAAAAGTACTCTATTAATTCGTAAAATCCATCATTAGTACGAAAAGCCTGGATTTTGGATAATGGAAAAGCTATTTGCATTTCACTCATCAACTATCTAGACTGAGAACCGGAATCGAACTGGTAACCTTCTTCTTACCGAGCAGTGGCTCTACCAGCTGAATAACTGCGGTACAGCCAATCTAGTTAGACTAATGCAACTGGTTATCCGACGTTGATAGATTCAAGTGATTATTCATTGGGCCATGTTCAGCCGTGTGCCTTTCGTTGTTTTGCGAATTTACCAACAAGGGTGTCTCATTGAATTAAACCAGGAAGACTGATGTGTTTCATTGGAATGGCGGCTGCACACCATTGGATATTCATTTGCGTTTTCGCATCCAATTGGTCGTACCACAATAGATCAACTGGTAGAGAAACTACCAAGTAAGCGAAAGGGTTCCTGGTCGATTCGGGCTCACGAAACGGACTTCTGAATTCAAAGTACTTATGCAATGCTCTGGACACAGAGTTCTTACTATACTTTCAATGGGACGGTAGATGAGTTGTGTCGGATGAGTGTCGAATCAAACACACTTTTTGCCTAAAGCGCTGTCTGATGCTCCATTACAAGCTTCGACTTACCGAATATCGGTAGTTTAGGTATCAAACTGTTCACTATTATTTTGAAAGAATCAATCAGCTTGACTTTGATTTGCTGCATTCACGTGCTGAATGGTCGAGGATTTGGCGGGTTTGTTAAATGGCAGTAAACTGCATATGAAATATTGTTTAGAGAAAACTGTGGTCCACTGATGATTATGTTCTACTGCAAAATTCGTACGGCCATTCATTGTGAAAGTAACATCAAACATGAAAAGAAGCATATTTTTACGTCTAACCTCTTCCACTACAATGCGGTACTGTTTGGAAATATAAAGTTTGATCCACGTGTGCTTTTCTTGTTTGTGTTCCGTACTGGAAACTGAGAAGCTAAAACAGTTATGAGGGATCAACATAGTTTATATTTTACCTAATTCTGAGGACCGCACGCTTCACATAATTGGAGTTAACAAGAATAAGTAAGGTATTTACAAAGGATGATACGAATGAACGTAATCTCACTTGGTCAGCATGCGACCGACCACCTAGGTGATGGAATACATTTTTCCAACACTTCCAAGTAGCGTTATGATGAGAAAATAGTGGTGTTTACCACAGCACACAATTCAAAATGGCAAAATTTGTGCAGTCGTCTCACTAATCTGTTTTATCATGAGCGATTCTGCCATAATCGATTCACATGCGACTTGTGTAAACCGTGTCCTTTCTCATCATGTGCGTTTGTGAGTTGTATACTTATTTTTCTACACATAATTCGTGCCTGTATGTCCTAATGGTCCCCAATAACTTGCAGGGAAAATAAGTCTTACGATTTGGTTCATCTTTCTAACTGCAGAGGTTTTAATGCGAACCGTTTGATCCTTGGTATCCTCCGTTTTCTTGGTGGTGGTCTATCGCTGAAGTGGCCATGAATTCTTCTGCCCATGGCTCCAGGTTGATGGATGCAATCTACTTCTTAACCGCCTCTTTCTGTGGTCGTATCAGTCCGCTGGTAAACAGGATCTGGCCCAGAGCTTGTTACTGAAATGCTTCCTCTAACAAACTTGGATCATCATCAGTGTTTGAAAGTGTTAGGGTGTTACAACAAACAATATTCACACATTGAAATACTCAAACGCTAGATTCATGTATATTATTTCATCAGTTTACCATAAATACAATATCCTGCAGGTTATTACTTAACATTTTATCTAACCGAAGCTTTCAAGATTTCATCAAGATCCGATAGGATGCATTATCGAGCTCACCTGTGTTTCTATCAGGCTCAATTTAGCTCCCTGGGGAAGTACGTATTTGACTCATGTACACCAAAAAACTATTTCAGTTCATCCGTTTCCAATCGGAGGGGTTGTATCTTAGTGAGCAACCGGACTCACCATTCCAGTATCCCCAGCTAATTCGTATTTCCGGATTTCCTTTTCGGTTTCACAGTTGGTTATGGATCAGTTCGTCACAGAATGTGGGACACGAAACACCGGAGACCACGGGGTAGGTTGTTTATCCACTATTCTCCTAAGTAACCAGTTCTGTAAACAAGATTTCCATCCAGTCTGAATGACTTGGATGATATTACAGTAAATCACTGCCAGGATAAAATAAACACTTTGAAATATTTCACGAACCAAGCCTGCCATGTGAATTAAAACGCCAGGAGAACGTAAACATACATGCCCGAGTGAATATTTGGCTAATTCTTATGTAGTACTATTCTCGAGAGACGACACTCATTGCTGACATGAAAGTTTGCCGTGCAAGAAAACGCGAACATGAGAACGAAGGGATTCAAATGAGAACTTTGATTGTTCAATTGATATCATGGTTGTGCAACTAATGTCTGACGGGCGTTATTATGTACCAAGCAATTGCAACTACTAGCATAAACGTAAATTATCCCGATTGATATGGTGTTCACTTTTCATCTGGCGATCGATAGATTAGTGGTCTCACATGTACCCTGGACGAGATTACAATCGACCTCAGACTACCCTGCAGATGAACGAATTAGGAGTCGAAAACACTCATTTATTTTGTGTCTGTACGGTAACGTGGTCGCTTCTTCACCAAAGAATGCGGTCAATTTGCGAGTCTTTCCCGTGTGAACAGCACAAGACAGCCACCTAGATTGATAGGTAAAAGCCTGCAAAACCAATTTGTTGTTTGTCTTAACATTGGGTTGTAGCTAGTCAATAAAGGAGGGTAAAACACAATGCTATTCGTAGTGGGCATTACCACAGCAATGTTTTTATTTGTTACCACTAACATCTGAAATGTGTCAAAAAAATTTCGTGATATCAATGCTAATGCAGAGAGTAAAATTATCATTTTCTAATATAATTGGTATGCCAATTTGACACCAGTTAACTATAAAATACGTTTATCGAATTGTTCGAATAGGTAATTATTCAGTTACCTCGTTGGTTAGTTGGTTAGCTCGGTAGTCATTTATTCAGTTTGATTGGTTGACTAGTTAGGTCTCAATTAACGCCTGATTCACTTGATGCTCAACCGCATTGCAAGGTATCCTACGCACTTAGTTCAGGCGATCGTTCCGCTTTCATCCACTGTCCTACTTTCAGACCCGATTTGATTTTACCATGTTCCAGCCTTCGTCAGGCGACCAAACCCGGAAAACAACTTCAGCTTTCCATTTAATGAAGGTGAGTTCAATAGTAATGGGGCTTGCACATAACTTGCTTGAGACGGAAAGATGAATGAAGATGCTGACATAAAATCTATCACAATATCCACACATCAGATGACTTCGTGTGTAACGGACGATGTACAATAAGAACTGTTTTTCAATCCATAAATTTGTAAAAGGACCCATGGAGAAACCAAGGAATGAATGTTCAATTTGTTTTTGTGTTAAATACTTTTGTTTGAACAAACTGATAAAATGCACCATATATCCAAACAAAAACATCACAGCAAACACCAATGGTTGTGTGGTGAACTCGTAACGTAACTTGACACTTCCCGTTCATTTCACAAATATCACACAGGTATTATTACTGAGCTCCTTTTTGCACTAAACTTTCATGGAATGAGTGACATACAAGTGAGGCAAATATCTTCGCATTTATTGCAAACAATATGGAAATGTTTATGGAATGTTTGTTGAAGGCAGTCGGTGGTTAGGACAAGGCCAGTGATAAATCCTGTTTTGCTAGCCGCATGTAATCGTTAAGGCGAATAATTTTGTTCACACACTGAGTTAGTCAAGTGGATCAAGTGTCTATCACCTCAAAAAGGACAAACACTTGAGTTCCAGATTCACTGGTCACTGTTGTGGTGGACGGCAGTTTGTCTCTTCAGCTGACCTTTGTTTCAAGCCTTCGACCTTAGGAATTTTAGAGTGAAGCTGTTGTGAGTTCACAAAGGACAAAAGAATTTGACTGTGATGTATTTGCACTTTGTGTCTTCGAAACCGGATCAAATAGCAAATCATACCAGCAAAGCGTAAGACTTTCCGCTCACCGACTCGTGATCAATGTATGCCTCTATAACTCTGGACTACCAAGTGTTAACTATAGATCCTGAGAATAGCCAAGGGGATGGGCTACACCTAAGGGTGCGACATTCGACAGACTTGGGTGAATACAATATAACTCAATCATCGAAGTGTCTGGCGAGCAAAGGTTCTTTCGACCAAACGGCCGGCGACCAAATGTCCGGGCATGCATAATTATTATTATTGTTTCATCAAATTCTCGTTGTAAATGGTTGCAATAATCCACACATATTTCCAGCAAAATATTCGTGGTATGACTCCCACCGAGGACTTATAAACGGAAACTGTTCACAAGAAAGATACTCAGAAATGTTCCAAAATTTTAATTACAGATTATGATAAACGAAAAACACAGTGATCTTTTGGTTCATCCACTTTGTACCGCTTATCTGACTATGAAATGGTATGTTTATTTCTTTGAAATGTATTATCTTTTTTCGTATGCGCTAATTCCAATTTGAGGTCATTCACAGTGTACTTGCGAAGTAAGGCTGTTTTAATTTGGTACTCGCATTCTGCTAATCCGAGTTAGCATATGTGTATTACTTTTTGGCTAGCTGTTTTTGGACTACATCTCTCACGTACAAACCAGGTCACCGTGAGTTATTTGGCATGTTTGTGGGTAAAGTAATCTGTCAGTTTTGAGCAGGAACTAAATCAATTTTGCTCAGAATCGAATAGCACCCTCCTGTTCCGATAACTGGAATACAACAGAAAATGAGATATCGTATTCAGAACATTGAAGGTGATTCTCTCTGTCACATTTGCATGGAATACACTACGAAAGAAAATCAAACGTGTTTTCACTGCATTTAAAAGGCAATAGGTCACTCAGTTGAAGAACATCAAGGAATTTGATTTATTCCTTTTTATTCCTATTTTCGTTTTCACAAGAATTACTTCGTCATGTGTATTTTTGGCTAAACAGCTAGAATTTCGCAAAGGAAACTTCATTGGTTTTCTTCGGTACCCAATATATAAACAGATGTTGCAACGCGCATGGAACAGACCTCTTGAGAGGAAAGAAATGGAAATCTGGTGTGTAGGATATAAGTGACATCTTGTGCATTTACGCTTATATGAAATAGTAATGCTTCCACGATGAAACCGATGTCTAGCAGTGATAATGTGACATATTTGTTCGTCAGTTATGTCCAGATTGGTTCGATTGTGCTCTGTTTCATGGCAAACACAGGTGCGGCATTATGGGTAAACAAAACTGTTAAACATCTCTCCAAGATTTTCAGCAATTCTCGATCAAAATGGTGGATATCATAGGACAAGTTAACATCTTTCTAATCACCTAAAATGATTACAAGCATACACACACACGCACACACACATGTGCACAGACAGATCTGGATGATCATCCCCTTTGTTGGTTTGAGTCATATTTAATGTTATGTATTGGTATGAGTACGAATAACTGAAAACGAGCTTGTTCACTACGCTGTTTTGTTCTCAATGTGTTCTGTGGGATTTTTCGTACATAATATGACTACGATCACAAGATGTTTGAGTTCCCGTAGACTGAATTAGAATTTGGGCATCCGTAATCATGTCACTATTAACTACATCAATTCTCTGTCGCACGATAATCTGAGTACATGCGTGCTTATTTACATAATCAGGGAAACTTATGGACGCTGGGTACAATTACTCGAGATGATCTATTACGCAATGCTCTGCCTCATCATTACTCGGTTTGCGTTGAGTCAAATGCCCCTCACAGTGAACTACAATGAACCACAAATACAAAACTGTATGGAAAAGGTAAGTTCGAAAGTGCGTGCAACTTCCGACGTGTAAGTGTGATGTACTGGCAGTATTCCACACACACATGCACACACACATGCACACAAGCACACTCACACACACGAACAATCGGTGTCAACATTGTTTTCGAAACAGAAAAAGATTTAGCTCTATTCTCCCTCTACAAATAGCGTCTCATAAAGCGTTTAA